>NDXB01013387.1:37373-74213 GCA_002631895.1 Agapornis roseicollis
GAGGCACTGGAATGGGTTGCCCAAAGAAGTAGTAAATGCTCCATCCCTGGCAGTGTTCAAGGTTGGATGGAGCCTTGGGTGCCATGGTTTAGTGTGAGGTGTCCCTGCCCATGGCAGGGGGGTTGGAACTGGATAACCTTAAGGTCCCTTCCAACCCGAACTATTCTATGATTCTATGATCATGGACGGTGATTCTGGATTTGAGTTTCTGTGATCTTTAGGTTTTCGTTTGTGTTTCACGAGCCTGAAAACTACAGGTGGAATACACAAAGCAAGAGAAAACCAGCACAAATACATATTAGCTTGATGTCTGCTAGTTCCAAAGGTATTTGTTCAAAAGCAGTGCTGTTCTAGAGTGCTGATTGAATAGGAATTCTATTCCTCTTCAATGTGTAGAGTTTAAAGAAAAATGATGCAGTGAAGCTCATCAGCATGCATGTTCTATTACTGACCGTTCTCGCTGTCCCTGCATTGTCAATCTCTGCTGAAAACTGTGTCCCTGTAGGCTTTAGTAAATCCTAGCGTACTAGAGGAAATAACAAAGGCATTAAAGGATTTCGTGTGGGCAACAAAATCTCTTATTTCCATCAATATCTGAGTGACTTCCAAAAACCCCACGTTGTTGCATATGGGACAGGGTCATCTGATTAAAACAACATAGCCAAATCTCACTAAGTTGCTTTTCTGACTGAATAATGACTCAAATTTCATTATGGAAACAATTGCGTATGTAAGCATGTTATGTATTCTGGCCTTCCCATAAAAATGAATGTACACATGGAGGACAGTTGGCATTGCTTAGCTACAAAGCGTACAAAAGAGGTGATAGATGAAAGAAGGCTGCATTAAGATGCACCTTGATTTATGTTTTTGTGTGACATGTTTGCTGTAGGAGTGAGCACTTCCCCATCACCAACCCACCCTGCTTGTGACAGCATCAAACAGCTCGTGCTTCCCTCAGCGTGGCTGTTGGACAGAAGCACAGCAATCCCTGCGGAGGTGCAGGATCAGTGTTCTCAGGTGCTCATCAGAAACCTTCGACAAGAATAGAAAGCTGTATCATTAATCCAGATGCCATTGGGGAGGAGAATTGTGCCCTTAATTTCAAGTGGGGCTGGGATTTCATCCTTTGTGCCTCACCCTAAATAGTGAATTTAGTGGGATAACAATGGGGCTTTCTAAGTTCTCCAGCTATTCTTCCTTAACACAGGCGTGTTAAAGCTACCTTAAAGCATCAATGGGAGCATGGGATTTCCAAGCGTCTCCAAAATCTTCTAATGACATTTTTGTTATTTCCTGCAAAGCATGGATTTAATCAAGCCTGCAGGGACACCGGATTCCTGAAGACTGACAGCACGGGACCTGGCAGAAACGTTCAGTAGTGAAACGCTAAGAATTAGGATAATATTTTCTAAAGCACACTGTGACTGTAGTTTAAACCACTGAAGTAATTGGAAAATCAGTGATTTCCCAGCACATACACAGCATATATTTGCACACAAAGGTATACTGGGCTGAGAGATACCTGGTTTTAAAGTATGCTCTCATTATTCCATCATCTGCTAGACCTGAGAAGGATTTTAGACATACTTCATATGGCCATAACTTGCCTTTCATCTAACTTAATTTCATTGGTTTGGCTTAAATCACATCTCTATTGCCCTCAGCTATTCCTCGTTCTCTGGTACTGTGTTCCCTTCATCTGCATGTAGACTGTGTCCTCCTCTGTTATTGTTCGGCTACACTGTCTGTATTCAGTACTTTATAATCTGCTTCCATAAATTGATCCCTTCTGACTTAGTTTTGTTGCTGTTCTCCAAATTTTCTCACAAAACTGACAAAACTACTGAAAATAAATCCCAGTGTTGCTAAAAATCAATGGGAACTTCCTGGTTTTGACAGCAGCAGCTAGTTTTTCACTCAATTAGAAGAGCTCTAGTAAAGGAACAGCCTCTGTTCCAGTGCTTGTGTGTTCATGCCTGAGCACAGGAACTCAGAAAATAAGCCACCTAGGCTTATACAGTGCTGAGCAAATGCCCTTGGATCCCACAGTTTGTGATCTGAGCTGTAAAGCTCACAGTCTTGCAGTTTCTGGTCCTACAGAAACCACTTTTCCACTTTTATGTTGCCTTAAAGGGGCTGCAGTAAATGAGAACAGTGCAAAAGCATATGGAAAATTTCCTCTAAGCGCGCATGAAATCACAGTTTGCTTATTCCAGCTTTGGAGTGCTGCAGTAATGCTCTTCATATCAATATACTTCGCTGTGGTTAACACTCTGATCCCTGTTAAATCTGCAGCAACTGTCTAAAGGAAATTAATTTCAGGGAAAGCAAGGAAGATTCAGTAGTTAAGGCCCTGGGCTGTCAGTCAAGAGAATACGCTTTAGTTCCTACTTCTTCCACAGACTTTCTGTATGATGTTAGTGACTCGTTTAAGCTTCCTGTGCCTCAGTGCCCCAGCTCTGAAGTTGTCAATAGTGATGATCCAGTTTTCTGATGCTTTTCTGTCAATTTTTTTGACAGTTCTTATACTCAAATGCTTTGATATCTGTGTGTTTTGTCATTGCTTCCAGGCACGATTCTGGCAGCTCTTGAGTTCTACAGGTGTTTTTCCAAGTAAAATTAGTTTTAAATCAAATCCAAAATGGTTTTTGATCAATGAAATGAGAGGATACAAAGGGTGCAACAACATAAAAATGTGTGTTTTCCTTTCCTTCCCTTTCAGGCAATGATAACAGTGAAGCCCTTCCAGAGTCTATCCCATCTGCTCCTGGAACACTGCCTCATTTTATGGAAGAACCAGATGATGCCTACATTATAAAAAGCAACCCCATTGTCTTACGCTGTAAAGCTATGCCAGCTATGCAGATTTTCTTCAAGTGCAATGGTGAATGGGTCCATCAAAATGAGCACGTGTCTGAGGAAAGCATGGATGAGACTACAGGTAAGGGCAGTGTGTCCTTCGGGAGATGTATCTGGATGCAGCGTCTATTCACAGTGTGCAAAGTAGAGCAAAGAACGGGAGAGCCCATCCAGAGATACAGAGTCCTGTGCTGTAGCAGATAGCTGTGGGTTTGTGGGAGTGGAACCAGCTCTAATTCAAAGGACACATGCTGAGGCTGTGCTGCCCTGAGCACAGGGAGGATGCCCCAGTGGGAGGGCACAGTCTGTCAGCATTAGCTTATTGTTGGGCTGCTGCAACAATAGCTTTTGGTTAGCTTGGTGCTGTGTGTCCCACGTAGACACAGCTCTGCAGAGCAGGAGAGGCAGTTTCCCAAATGCAAAAGGGAAACCAATGGATGGGAGAAGGTAAAAAAAGGCCAGAGCTGACAGGCAGGGAAGGGCAGGAGAGGCATAGCACAAATAGGGAAAACAGAGGGAATTAAACTGATTGTAGATGTGGGAGGCATTATACAGAGATGTAACAAACTGGACACATACCACCAGGTCTGGTCATGCACTAACCATAGTCACTGAGCTGTCTGAAAGAAACCAGCAGTTGTGGAGGGAGCAGCAGTTCTCTGTATTTCAGTGGTGTAATTTATAGTGGAGACAAGAAACAGGGACACATATGCCTTTATGCAATTCCTGTCAGGATGAACCCTGAAAACTGCCAGTGTGGTGGCTGAAATGTGCCTTCACACCCAAGCAGTGATGGGTGTTTGGTAGGTAAGAAAGCTAAGTAGGAAAATCCACTGTGTAACAGTGAGCATCTAAAAGAGAAGGGAGAAGGTTGAAAATGATCAACAGATTCTATCATGCTCCCAGCACACCCTATATCTTTTCTCATTTAGAAGCATCTTGATAAGTATTGCAAACCAATTTAATGCTGCACCCTCTAGTCATTTCACAATTGTGCTTTGTTACTGCTTTTCTCCTCTTTCTGAATTCCCAGATTGCTAAGCAACTCCATGTCTTGGAAATAGCAGTGTATGCATAACATCCTCTCTATCAACACAAGCAATTCCTTTCTAGGGGAAAATCCTACCATTTAAAACAAAGTTACATCTCCTAAAGCGCGGTTTGGCATCCGCCAAAGCAGTGATGCATTCTGAAGGAATCTGTACTAAAGGCTTTTGGTACATGCTAGGCTGGATGAGTTTTAATTTCGACTGTTACCTTTATGAAATCAATTTAATAGGCACAACCTTTACTTCTAAAGGCTATTGCTGAGTCACTGTGGAAGAAATGCTCTCCCTAGAAGTTGTTCTTCCATACGGTTAATGAAAATCTTGTGTCTGTCATGGGAATGCTGCAGTTCTGTTTTGGAAGCCTTGGATTAATAACAAAAAAAGATAAAAGTAGCCTTAGGTGGGGTTTTAAAGTAACGTTGAGGTTTGAGACTTGGAGGCGTGGGCTCTGCAGATGAGATTTGGCATAGAAATGCTGCAGGTTTGAAGTCTGCCCAGGAACAGAGCTAACCCTAAAAGCGTTGCTCTCTAAACACGAGTGTGGGACAGGGAGTGCAGTGCTGAGCATTCCACAAACTTAGGACATAAAAATGGAAGTAAAGGCCTGCTTGCAGTGTAAAGTTGAAGGACAGGCGTGGATAGTCTCTCACCATGATCCAGAAAGTATTTTGGAACTCTTCCTTTGCCTTTGGTAAACAGCAGACTACTGGGTTTTATTTAGAATGAATGTGCGTTATTGGCAGCGCCCTCATTTCTGGAGTCAAATCTGGGGCATAAACATGTCTGTTACCAAGTGTGCACCGTGTTCTGTGTGCTGCGAGAGCTCCATCTGTGGAAAACTGCACTGGAAGCTGTGCCAAGAATGATGCCTGTGGTTAAAGGGGATGATCCTGGCGCGCTCACTAAGAGAGGGTACAGTACAGGAACACGGGGCTGTCCTTTTCCATCCTTCCACTGTTTGTTATGTGATTAAAATTCTGGGATGATGTATAGAAAAGTGGTGAAAAATAGCAACAAGGAACCCAAACAAGAGGAAATTTAATGCAGAATACAAGAAATGTGTCTTAGCATCTCTATAAATTCCTGCCAGCAAGCTTTTAGCCAGGCATATGCAAAACGAAGTTGGCAGCGGTGCTTGCGGGCACACTGTCCTGATGGATTTTACCTACAGCGCTGCATTGTGAACATGGGAAAGGACAGGAGGGACAGCTGTTGGTAGACAATGGGTGTATTTTGTCATTGTGATGAACATGGAATCCAATTTCACATGATTCTGTCTTTATGGGACAGAAACAAAAATCTTGGAGTACCGCAGGAGTCACTGTCCATTTGTAGAGGAGGAGCAGCAGGAGAAGGATTTCTGTCGCTTTGGAACTGCTGTAGCAATGGGCTGTGACGTGCACTGGCTGCCTTAGCATGGAAGCCTTGGCTTGAGGAGTTTGCAATGAAGTCTCCACTCTTGTGGAGTTGCTGCTGTTTGTGCAGCCAATGAGTGCAGGCGCACAGTGCCATTGCAGTGGGTATGGGTTCCCCTCACTGCGCTGCCACCCACAATTGCTCCATTAGAGACCAAGTTGTTTTATCCCCTCCTGCCTTATTTCCTGAGCTGCAGAAAAGGCAGTAATCCATAGCCTGCCTTTTCTGTTTGTTCCATGAACGTGGCAGAACAGGAGCTTCGCTCCGTATCTTCTAGAGCAAGAGCCTGCGCTAGTAGATGCTACTGTGATAAAAACATAATCATTACAATTTGATGAATGTCCTTCTGCTTCATTTTCCTTGCCTGAAGGTTGCAGCATGCACCTCCAAATTAGTTTAGGAATACTTCAGCTTCGGGTTTCAGCAGAGGATCAGGCCTACTAAGAGTAACTGGAGTTTTCTTGCCTGATAAATAAAAGGATTGTAGCAATAACTGCTGTCAGTGTTGTTCTCATTTAAACAAATAACGCTGACAAACGCTGAAGTTCTGTGCAGCTCTGTTATGTTTAGTACATGGAGAGCAGTTATTCATCTGCTGCCAGCGTTAGTCTATCTGCAGCTAAACCATCCAACAGTGCAGAAAGCTCATTAGCATATCAGTACCATAATTTTATAGTCTGTAAGGCTGTACCGGGTAACAAAGGATGATGGTTGTAATTTGCACAATAATTTAAAGGGTTGTTCTTGCGGTGCTCATTAGAGTTACCCAAGTCACAGGTAAAATGTTCCTCGTGCTTATTACGTGCCTGCTTTGCTTTGCATGGGTTTTTCCTTCGGTGCCATTGCCCTGGAACGATTTTTCTGGCGTTTCTTGAGCTGCAGAGGGTCGCTGAGTGTGTTTGTTGGTGATCGATAGCGATGGTAAATGAAGAGCATGTGCCGCTCCTCCCAAGAGGTTTGCTTTGTGTGGTTGTTTCTGAAACAATGGAAATAGGGGTACTTTCCCCTTAAACAAAACGTAACCTCCCCCAGAGACAAGGTGTTCTCCAGAGGTGCCTCCCAACCTCAGCAGTTCTCATTTTGGCTGCATTTGTTTTGTCTATTGGCAAATTGGGAGACCTTTGAAAGGACCCGAATTCCTCCCTGGCCCGTTCTTAAAGTGCTGAACCACCAGCTTCTCAAGCTCATGTACTGGTTGTTTGCCTGATTCAAGCCACATTTAATGTAGCTTAAGAAAAGAGAGGCTGATCTATAGATTAATTAAATCAAGCATCAATGAAAGGAATAGCGAGGCTGCAGAATATTCTACCTTAATAAATCTGAAGCTGTAAATACCTCTGTTCACTGACAGCTGCTTGGAATTTTACACTACCAATGAGCCCAGAAATGGCTTCTTGTTTGGTATCAGTGCAGACTGTGGTGTCACTAGCACGGCTGCCTCAGTAAGCTGCACAATACACAGCTCCCATTCCTTTGTTTCTGTTTGCTGCTTCCAGAAATTCCTGAGTAGCTTAGAGATGGTGAGAGTCCAGAACACATCGTGGCAGGTCCGGGGCGTGATTGATGGCTGCCTGCGAGGATGTAGCTAATGGCTGGTGATAGGGAGCATTCTCTCCCTATGAAGATACTACTTAGCGGTCAAGGTGGGAAGGAGCTGATCATGGGATGGAAGGACAGCTTGGAGATGCTGAGGATGTGCAGGAAAGAGTTGTACCTTCCCAGCAGCATGCAGAGCAGTGCTGTCTGCAGGCAGCACAGGCAGGATGCACCATGTACATGTCAGCTAATTGAGGGCTGAGTGATTCCTGACTGGGGACAGGCCACCTCAGAAAGGTCACTCTTTGTCAAGGGCTTCATCATTTTACACCCTTCTTGAAGTCTTGAAGTAGATGGGTGGCAACCTTGTTGGCCATGGAGGCTTTGGAGCTTTGTGGCTTTGATTGAGATCATTCAGGGACTGCACAGCTTGATTTGCCAAGGGTAAGTAACAGGAAAGTGTGCGCCTGTCATGCAGCGTGGAGGGATGCTGAATCTTCAGGCAGCCAAAACCTGCTGTGTCAGGGCACCAGGACTCAGGTGCTCACAAATAAAACTTAACCATAGCTGCTCTTCTCTTTAACCTACAAGGATGACTCTGCAAATGGTTGTGTATGGCTGAGAAGCCAGGGATTCCTCACTGACAGAGCAGCTTGGGTGGCTAAATTGGGATGGTGCATTTTCATCATGCAGTCTGTCAGCAGGGAGAGGAGTTGGATGCGGAGCTGCCAGTTCCAGGGGCTGTGTTTGTTTCAGAAGGGCTTGTTTTCACCGTGTCAGGGATTGAAGAGATGGTTTGTAAACAGTTGTGTTGGAAACTGCATCAGCATGTTTGAAAGAACACAATGCAAATAAAAGCAACCTGGAAACCTCTGTTTGCTTATTACAGAGTGAGTAAATATTTGAGTGACTAAACTGATTATTGAGACAACTTAGGACTCTATTGCAGGTTTGGACGTGTCTTCTTAAAGACACGTGGTGAAGCAGCAAGCCAAACAGGCTAAATGGAAAAAAGGAAAAACCCCCTTTGCCTATTGCTGGAAAAGTAGTAAAGCTTTGGTGTTGCTTTACAGTCTTTGAAGCCTGTCTGACCTTCCCCAGTGGCCTCAACTCTCCTGTGCACCAAAGGAACACGGTGACTTCCCAGTGCCTTCCAGGAGGGAAGCACCCAGCTGGTAGTGATGCCTGAGATCAAATGGAAGCCAACTTCGATGGAATTCAGGTTTAGGGAGTTTCTTGCAGCTATATAAACTCACAGGCATGAAATATCTCAACATTGAGTTTTTATTCGCTTCCGATGAAGGGGAAAGAAGTATCTTGGGACCTCACAGGAGGAGAAAGAAGACAGTAGAAGGCATGAATGTTTTCTAGTTTCAAATTAACGTTTTCCTGACTAGCACTTTCAGCTGATTTCTAATGCCTTTCAACCCCCATTTGGATTGTATCTCCTCTCCCCAAGGTTATCGTGAAGATATGCAGCTATGGCAACATCCCAAGTGGAGGAACATCTCCACTTGTGAGCTGTGAAATGCATTCACCTCCCTTTATTTTCTCCTCCTTTCAGGGTGTAATGGCTTGAGCTTAGCTTTCTGTGTGCTGCAGTGACACAGCTTTTCTCCCCAGCATGAGGAAATGGCTGCTGGATGGAGCTGTGGTAGTAGTGGCTGGAACAGGCTGGAATTCAGTGGGATCTTAGATTAGTTCCTGTCATACATGCACAGTTCTGTCTGTTTGACTAAACTGGGGACCTGCCAAGGTACTTCAGAAAGGTTTTCAAGGGCACAGAGATGTTAGTTTGGAAGATAATTCAATTTTATATGATAGTATCTAATTCCAGATCCACATTCTGGGTGAAAAAAAGCACAAGAGGCAAGGTTTCTGAGGGAGGTGTTGTATTCTTGCAAAGACCACGGTGGGTGGGTAGTTCTTGTAACTCAATGCATTATGACCTACTCAGCTTTTAGAGTTTAATCAGTGGCAATACGTTATTGTTAAAGGAATGAAAGCTTTGCCCTGATTAAAAATGGAATTGTGTAATTAAAAGAAAAGGTTTGGCTAACGTTAGCTTTATGGCCAAGCAAGAGGCTGTTACCAACTAATTTCCTCTATCTTTCCCTTTAGGATTGAAGGTTCGGGAGGTGTTCATCAATGTGACGAGACAGCAGGTGGAAGATTTTCATGGCCCAGAAGATTACTGGTGTCAATGTGTTGCATGGAGCCATCTAGGGACCTCAAAGAGCAGGAAGGCATCTGTCCGCATAGCTTGTGAGTAGAGGAAATGTTCTGCTATTCCAGGTTTTGTAAGACATTGAAACAATGCTGTTCTTCTAGGGTGCAGTGTAAATGGATACTGGTAAAGCGCTGCTGGTTTGCCAGCCCTCCCTTGTGAGATGCTGTAGGACTAGCACAGAAAGCATGATGGGGCTTTTCAGGCCTCTCTTCTATTTTAATGTGAATTGATCAGTCTGCATTTACAGTCGGCAAATCTGGTTCAGAGCTTCTGGTCACAACAATGCTGTGTAATAAACAAGGTTAAAGCCAACAGAAAACCCCCTGGGAAGTACCCTTTTACTCCAAGTTGATCACAGGGATCAAAGAAATGAAAACCCCATATAGCAGTGTCTGTATTCTACAATTCCTTTAAAACAAAAAAGGGCAAGAATGCGTTAGAATCTTCTGTAGCATTGTGGTTTGTATCTGGGTTTCAGTTTCGAAGCACATCATTGGTTGGCAGGGGGGAGCCTGAAACCATCCTTCTACAGCAGTGCTGCAATAGAGAATTGAGGAGTTTACTTTCCCCCAGTCTGTCCTGAACTCTTGTCCTTTAAATGAGCAGTTCAGGTCTTGAAAGAACTGGTCCCAGGGAATGATGGCAATAACCTGCAAAGGGCTGGGAGAAATGCTGCTTGGAAGGAGATGAGGACAAAGAGGAACAGGGTGGGGAGGTTCAAGCAAGTAACTCTGAAAGGTAACTTGATCAGAGTCGTGATAAATCATTCTAAAATGATGCTTTTTTAACAGGATACCTTAAAATAAGCATTTGAGATAAGGAGTAGGACAATGTAACAACTCCTTGATTTTACAGATCCCAGATCTTTTTGTTGGCTGCTTTAGTTTGAATGTGTAAATATGCTTAAATTCAGTGTTTTATTTTACTGCACTAACTGTCATAACACTGAACGAGCTGATAATTCCCCTGTATTGCTAAGCTGCAGAGGGCTATTAATCTGAATTGAATTTTTATTGACTTTTCTCTGCACTGTGATTTCCCAAACCCATCACATGGCCATGGGAGTGCAAATCAGAAGGGGCAGAAGTGGGTGGAGCTGCGTGTTGGCACTTTCAGACCCATCACCATGGTCCCAGTTCTTCTGTAAACCCCCTCCCCAGCAGCCTCCCATACCTGCAGATACCCCAGGGTGCTGCACTGGTACTGGCTCTATGTTTGTCACTGGCCTTTTTTGTGCCACTTGCCCTTAAAGTCATTGAAATGGAAAGAACAGCAGTTCTGGAGTAGAGAGATGATGGGACCTGTTAGGACTCCAGAAAGGGAATATGAATAGCTACCGACTGGTATCCATCACCAACTCCCATGGTATTCCAGGGTTCGCTCTTTCCCAGACCTGTGTCATCCTGTCTGCAGTGAACAACCCAGCTGTTTGATTTGGGGAACAAGTTTCTCCCCTGGGAAATACCCCATAAAGGAATAGAGACAGGAATGTGTAGGTGCAGATTGTGGTGGTGTACAGAACCATAGCATTGACAGCACATGTCGTTGTGGTGTGTAGGGTGGTGGGGTCAACTTCCTTCTTTCCTTCCTTTCTTCTTTTATCGCTAAAGCCTAGAGATTCTGAATTGTGAGTCAAGACCAAAGCATTGAAGCACTTTATATTTCTCTGAAAAGGCAGGTAAGTATTTCTTTATGATAGCGTGGAACGCAGAGAAAATGAGAAGATGGATCCTACTCCATTTTTCATGCTAATAAAGGCATTTGTAGGCTCAACTGCATCCTAGCTGTTAATGAACGACTTTTTAAAGAGTACTGGAAGAGATAGTGGTTATCTGTGGGGGAAGGAAATCAACATTAAGAAAGAATCATAAAAAGGATTATACATGCACTGCGTGCATCTTTCTCTAGTGACCGCCTTGCTAAAATAAGTTCTAATGTATTTTGGAAAATATATGAAAGTGTAACTGACTGCATTCAGGGGATGTATTTCATGAAGTGTAAGCAATGGAGAAAATTAAATCAGTAAATCCACCCTGTGGAATCTGAGACGCTGTTTGAACAAAATGAGTATGTCTAATGGAAGCATCCTAACTCTCAAAGCACGTGTACTCAGTCACATCCCTTCTGTTTTGTTTTCCTCTGACAGCAAGCTGACTCCACGTATTCATGGGCATGGCTGGGCTAGGCCAGGGTCACTGGAGGCTGGTTTGCTTCGTTCTGGTTTAGCCCTCAAAGTGCTGTGACCACATCAGTGTGACTCTCAGACAGCACACCGTTTCTTATCCTGAATTACCGGCTGGGCCGTGGTGTCTGAAATGAAGCGATCCTGTAATCAGCCAGTTCGGAATGTGTGGAATTGCTCTCAGTCCTTCCCTTCCTTTCCCACACCTTACAGTATGTAGGCAAGCTAAACAAATCATGTGCCCTGGCACTCATCCCAAGTAGAGTGCACTAGAGAAATTGTTCACTTGGATTCACTGGGTTGATTCTAACAGCACCCCAGCAATGGCACGCTGTGGTTCTTGCATTCCATTCCCTTGTTTTGGAAAGGCAATGGCTCAGGAGACAGTGCCCAACTGGGACCATGGAGTTTGTGGGTTCTAAAGCAGATTGTCTCTGCAGTCACACAGAAGTGGTTTCTTAAAGGTGGAGAAATGGAAACACAACCAAAGCTTGATGGGATCGCTTTGCTTTGCATCTAGGGAAGAACGTGTAGCTCTCCGTTGCCCATTGCTTTTACACACATGGCAAAGCAGTGTTCCTTGGGGAGGAATGGCTTTTGTGTAATGATTCATTGCATTGAACCCTGCAGATTTACGGAAGAACTTTGAGCAAGATCCGCAAGGGAAGGAGGTGCCCATCGAAGGGATGATCGTCCTCCACTGCCGCCCGCCCGAGGGAGTCCCTGCAGCTGAGGTGAGCCGCGGGCGGATAGCGAGAAGGGAGGAGAAAGGCAAAGCCTCATGGCTTTCAAGGCCTGCTGTTGGTTACTGTGCTCTTCTCTCACAGACTGCTTTAAATAGCAATGGCTTTTATTATATAAGATTTAAAAAGGAATGGCTTTTAATCAGAATTCAGGAATGGTGCTGAAAACAAAGAAATCCTGGGTTTGGTAGTTTTCAAGACTGAAAACAGATTGTTACTTATTTTACCAAAAATGACTTTTGTTATTGAAAAATAAAACATCAGAAACATCTCACCCACCCTGAAAATATTGTGAGAAATTGTTGCTGGAGACACAAAATCTGCCACAAATAATAACTGGGGCTGGCTTTTTTTTTGCTTAGCTTTGAACATGCTTTTTGTCAAGAGAATTGCATCTTAGCAGGAAGGTAATGGGGATGCCTTAAGATGATAATAGCCCAACTATTCTTGGAGGAAGATGTTTTAAGTGGCTTGTGCTTAAAAATCTGCAAGGGAGGCATGAAAAGAATAAAGACAGTGTTAAAGTGAGCACGGCATCACCTTGTTCTTACCTGTCAAAGAGCTGACTGGTGGTGGGAGTCCTGAGCCAGTGCTGCCCTGGCAGGACCCAGGGCAGTGTTTAAATCTCTTGGGTCCCTGGGTGAGCTGCAGTGACCACACTGCAGGGCCAGAGCCATGAGCAGCCCCAGTAACGCTGTGCTGTGCTGCTGATCACACGCTGCAGCATGCTCACTGGGCTTCTTTTGATGAGGATGAGCAATAGTATCACTCAGAAGTGAATTTTGCCCTTTATCTCCACCGTTGCTGTGGTGTGTTGCAACTGAAGCAACAAAAGAAGCAAGGAAAATAAACTCCAAAGAACAGGCATCCTTTTAGTTAAGGAGAAGCGTGTTGATCAGATGAAAATAAAAGAGAGGAGAAATGCAGCAAACTGGTGTGCAAAAGATACTGAAAATCATGCAGAAGTAGCAAAGATCAAATGGCAAATGGGTTAGGAATAAGAATGGTGAATAGATGGATTTGTATACAAGCATCTAATGAGCTTCACTCTGTCATTCCAATTTCTGATACCGCGTTCTCCTCAGCTGTGCTTTATATTTACTCCTTTTAATGGTGTTGGGAAAACGGATACTGCATTGCAGAGAATTGTCAAAATCATTGGAACTTGTATTCTGGCAAACACATCTGTTCTGTAGACAAAGCAAACTTCCACAGGTTGTAATTGCCAAAGCCTCCTTTGTCCGTGTGGGATTCATTGCCCCTGCCCTGCAGAAGGCATGGAAATTGCTGCCTGCAGAGATTCCCCCAAAGCCACCAGTAAGCAACCTCAGTGACCTCTTCCTCTCAGACAACGTGAGCTAAGCCGGGTTTTGTGAGTGCGCATCCCTCCAGTGGGTTCTGTCTCACATAAATGTGCTCTCTCTGTGGTAAAAATTCCCACTTTGCTTATTCCTTTAACCCTGGTTCCCCTCCTTCCACAAAACTGTAGTAAAATCAGTGAGTATTTCTTGATGAAATACCCCAAATCAAGTGCCGAGTTGTAGGAGAAGGGCTGGAAAGAAGCAGTTACAAAGCGAAATGAAGCCTCTGCTTGGCTGCAGAATCTTAGCTGTGGAAATAACCTGACCTGTGGCCCTGGTGCTGTGTGGAAGGAATTCTGCCTTGTCCAGTGCCTTCAAATCCTGATCACAGAATCATAGAATTAGTTAGGGTTGGAAAGGACCTTAAGATCCATCACCTGCCTCTTCGTTCCCTTCTTCTTTCACCCACCACTTTCTTCTCTCTTCAGTTGCCCAATACACTCTCAAAACTTTGTAGGCTCAAGTACTCCTTGTGTCTCTCATTACACCCTGTTCACTCAAGGGGTGTTCTTTAAACTGATGAGGATCCTAGTACCCCCTTCAGGAGATGGTAGGACGTTTTCCTGCCCTAACTGCTCTCATAGGCCTGTATGGCAGTTTGATTTTGTTACTAATTCCAAAACCTCACTTAAAGGTCAGTATTCAAGTTGAAAACCATAGAGAATCAATGTGTTTTCTTTAAGATCAAAAGAAACCAATGATGATAGGTACAGTTCTACCCAACACATATGGTTTGCTGAACTGGAGTGCACGCATTTGACTGTTTTCCAATTTCTGTGCAGTTTAATAGCCAAAAATGTTATTTTTATTGGAATTCAGCCACTTTAGGAAAAGAAAGGGTGATTCTCAGTTATCACTGTTTGAATTTTACTGAGAATTTTAGTATGATTCGAACTACACCGCTTTACACTCAACAATTAAACAGGATGTGTGTCTTGTATGAATGTTAGGTATTATATCCAGTGAGAAACAGACATTTTAATTGCCTTCTACAGTTAAAGACTGTAGAGTTCTCAATAAACCCAGATTTACTGATGTTGATTGTAAAATTGTTATTGCTGCTAATACAGCCTCTAAATCTTAACAGGTCATATTTGCTTTGGACAATAAAATTTCACATAAAGGCTCAGAATCAAGGCCAATTCTGTGCTCAGGTAAACAGTCTACTGGAAATAATGCTGTGTCTTTAGAAACTGGGTACCAGATTCGCTAAGTAATAGCTTTGCTCTGCAGCAGTAAGCTTGAGGATATAAACTCTTGCAGTGTTTCTAAGGTAAAGTCAACCTGCCCTGTTAAGTGTGGATGAGAAATAACTGAGCTAGGCAGCAAGTCTTGCTCAATAATTGTTCTGTGGGTACTGAGAAGTGTAGAAGGCTTCAAAAGCCAGTGCTGGCAACAGATCTGGGGTTCTGATCCAAGGATTTATTTCATTAGAGTTTGGATGAAGCCCGAGATGAAAACATAAAGCTGGAAATAACTGCAGACAAAGAAGCTTGTCTTCTGTTTCATTAGATGCAAAATAGATGCTAATTGTGGCATTGTTGGGGTTGGTTTGTTTAATCCATACTCTGCATGGACCTGGAGATGCAAACGAAAACCAAAATGGATAAGAGACTCCATTCCCTTTCCTGTTACCATGCCAATATCTGCCTGAATCCCAGGGGAGGGGTCTGATTATTCCATCAAGTGCAGAAGTTCAGGAACAGGAAGGCATTGCCTGTGCTCCCCACAGCCACCAGTTAATCTAGTGATTTATTTCTGACAAAGGCCATGAATGACTGATACAGTCAAAGCTCTCATCTTGCCGCTGCAGCTCAATAAGAGGCAGACGCTTTACAATTGGAATGAAACTCAAATTGAGCTCAGTTATTTATGTGAGCCTGCCCCATTATCAAGAATATAAATCTTCATGTCTGGAATTGTTCTTCTGCAGCTTTAAGGTGCTGAAGATTTCTTAAATCTAAGGATAGAAGCATTAAATGCCCTTGATCTACCCCATAGTTTGATGTGAAAAACTGTCATTAGTCCTAGAAGAAGTGAAAAGCAAGGATGTTTGTTAGTCAGAGCTGATACCGGGAATTACAGGAGAGATTGTCTGTCTTTCCCCCTGTTCCTTTTCACACTTCCAGTCTTTCCTCACATGTTTTCACCTCGGTGATTCCAGCCACTGCTGGTTTCCTGGCTTAAAACTGGGCAGTTCTTGGTAGGCAGAGGTGCTTGTTGCTGCATAAATCATCAGTTCCCAGGTGTATTTATGCCATTATGTGCCATCAGTGGCAACCCTTTATTGTGTTTTTGTGCAGGAAAAGTGTTTAACCAAGTAGCAGCATCAGGGCTCTACATCTGGGAACTCCTGACCTGTGCTCAGTCAGCATTTTGGCCTCTGGGTACCAATCCTTTGGTTCTGTAATTCATTTTTGGGGTGGGATGACACAGATCATACAGCAACCGGGAGCAAACCTCACAGAGAGCTTCTCTAGAGAGAATTCCTCTAGATCAAGTTTAGTTTTGTTGGGAGCAATTTCTGTTCCCACCATCTGTTCCAGGATGAGTAAGGCTTCCGTATCTCATCACCAGATTGTTTGATATAGTCATTAATTTCTGCACACAATATGTATATAAAGAAGTTAGGAGAACATAGATTAAAGGTTTGGAGCTATAGTTTAAATGCATCTGAACTGTGTATGGCTTAATGCTTGGCTTGTATAAATTCACTGACATGGTCAGTGCTCTGTGTGCTTATACTGTTCAGCTTTAGTAAATAGTCTTTAAACTGAACAACACATTAGTGAAAGCAAACGATCAAGGAGGATAACAAATAAAGAACAGCAATATTCTAACTCAGCTTTAATGTTATACAAGCATGATTCAGGAGCACCAAATCCTGCTGAGGCAAGCACTGATTTTAATGCTGCTTTGAAATGCACTGTACTGTCTTGATTCATTTAGCAGCAAATTTCAGTTGCTTGTGTCAGCTGGGTCCTAAGTAAAAGACATGGAAAGGAGCATCTCTCTCAATCTGCATTCTCTTTTCTGAAAATTTGATTACACTCTTTATGGTGCCAGTGTCCATTTTGTGTGCATGAAATACTATCAAATGTGCCTGATTTTACCAATAATAAAACATTATGTGGCAACAGCGGTAGAAAATTGAGTGACTGAGGTTTACTCTGCTGGTTTACCCTTGCAGATAGTTCTGACAGCCTTAGCAAGTCAAGAAACCATTTTGAATTGTGTATGGGCAGGATAGGCACCCACCCCTGAACGTGGTAATAGCACACACCATCTCCTGAGCTCCTAGGACCTGCTGCCTTTCAGGTTATGTGCAGGTCCAGCTCTGCTGTCTTCAGTCACTCCATAGCACACCCTGTGTTCCAGTTTCAGCAGCCTTTGTTAGCAGGTTTCCTGTCCCCAGTTTCCTCTATGAAGAAGGGAACATGAAAAGATCCTTTTCTCATGCATTCACATGGCAAGCAAAAGAGAGCTGGTGAGCAGCTGTGCTTGCAGACATCAGCACCCAACCCAGATAGATGCAGTTTTTATGAGTTAAACATCAAAACGAAAAAGAAAATCCAGCATTTAAGTAGAGCATCTGATAATCCTCTGCTGTGGCAAATGTTGATTTAAATATAACAGAGTCTCTGCTGGCACAGGTTTGATGGGACCAGAGCCATTTCTTTCTCTCTGGTGCAGAGTTGGCCTAGGGAAGAGACAGTTCTGGCTTCCAGTCCCACAACAGATTCTCCCCATAGAGAAGTTTATTAATTGTGTGTTAACAGAGGCCTCATTCAGCCTGGAGTGTTTGCAGGGAGGCAGTTGTGGTGTAGTGTAGGAGTCAGCCAAGCTCTGCTGAATCCTTGTCTGCTGGTGGTGGTGGTTGTCAGGCTGCCAGGTGGGTACCGTGGGCTTGGATCTCCGGGCATGACGCTCGTATTGCTGAGATAGATAGCAGAGGAAGTATTCCTGCTTCTTTCCTGCGTGGTGAAAATGAGAGGAAAGGGAGGGCTGAGTTCTCTCAGAAAATACATGGTTGAGCATCAGGTTTGCCAGAGCAGTGTCTTTAGCCTCGCTACTGTTGATCATCTGCATCTCTTCACAAGACCGGCCTTGCTCACTGTGTACAGCTTGTTGTTTGGGGAACAGTTTGAAGAAATTTGTGAAGGGAAGAAAGGCTTCTCTCTATTAGAAATAATCTTTAAAGCAGTGGTTTTGGCAGTGACATAATACATGATGCATTTCGTCAAGCTGCATGATCTGCCAGCCTGAACAGCAGTAGCCTTCCTTCACACACGAACATCTGTTACTAGAAGGAAACCTTTACTGCAGCTTTAGTGAATTCAGGGTCTGGTACAGAGCAGCTGAGGTACTACATGTCCATTCAGCTGCTGTGGGCTAGTGCATGGCTGCACACCAGGTAGCCCATCAGCTCATCTCCAAACCCACATCAGATGCATCCGCAGACTCCTGCCCTGGTGAGCAGCCCATCCCACGCATGACTCAGCTGCTACTCCAAGTGCATTGTGTTACTGAGGTGAAATGCTTCTCATACTTGACACGTATTAGGTTTTTCCCAGTGCACAATGCTGTGTGGTTTGTGCTTGTTTGTTGGTGGTGTGTAAGTTCAGTTTATTACTTTGTGTTATTCCTAGGAAGACACAGAAGTTTTCATGGTGCGCTCCTTCATCTCACACCAAGCAAGTATTGCACTGGTTTTAGATGATTTTTAGAGCATAACCTTAACCTACAGCCTTGCATAAAACATACTCTGCATTCAGCCAGGCTCTTAAGTCCTGTGTCTGGCTTATAAATGGCTGCTGTTCAGCCTTAAATATGTAACATGAAGACTGGCTGGAGCAAGTGAGGCAGAGCTTAGCCTGTTTGAAAGAGCAGAATGTGTTGCCTAGTGCCTAGCAGAGTCCAGCGGTCTCTGTTCACTTCCCCACCCCTGCCTCTCAAGTTCCCTGTCGTTTCCTCTTCGTTCATCCCAATCCTGGAAAAAGGTTCATCAAGAGGCATTTGTGCAGTCTGTCTTGGGACCAGTCCTAATATGCTGAGATCAGAGCTTCCGTGTGTGGCTCCGTCAATAAGTGCTAGAGATTGATTTTGCTTCTTCTCTTGGTCATCATCTCAAGTGAATTTCTTGACATTCTTTCCTTGCTTCTCAGCTGTCCTTTTAGACTTGAAGTAGTTTCTAGTCTGCATTCTCTGGTTTATGGAAACTTCTTTTTTGTGAGTAATGTTGGCAGACACAAAGAATAGATCCTCCTTTTTGCCGTCTTTCACAAGATGCTGCTCTGAGTGTGTGTGCTGAATGTTAGCATTTTCAGTCTCCCCTCCATTCTGTTCTAATACTTTCTTCTGCATCCTTCAGCATTTCAATAATTCTTCTCTAAAGCACATAGTCTTTGAGGGCCTTCTTTTGTTCAGCATAAAGCTTGCTTCCCTGGTGCTCCCATGTGTGTGAAACAGCATTTGCATGGTCCACCTTACCTGGCTTTTGCTCTCGATGCCATGTAGAGTGTGCTTATGGGCATTTTAGATGCTCCAGAATCATCTAAGGCTCTGTAACCCTTTCTGTGTAGGTTCACAGAGGTGTTTAAAGGAGCTAAACACACCTGGGGCCCTGAGCCAGCCAGCCAGGCTCTGCCACCAGCCGCTTCTTACAAATCTCAGTTTTAAATCAATATACAAAGTGCAAAGCAATGGGGATGCAAGCTGCGAGTTCTAAGTGGGTATTAAGCCCTCATCATTGAGAAATACATGTTGTACGGCTATTTCCTATGTATTACAGCCCTGCCATTAATATGATATAGTGCCATTCATACCTATTACCTTGACTATATAAAGCAACTTTGGTAAGATTTCCCATCCATAATGCTGGCAGGTTGGTAACCCTAATCATGCCTTAGTGTTTTCCTGTACTCTTGCCAAAGGGTATTTTTCTTTCTCTTAAGAACATACTGAGCACTGCAGTCACTGCCTCTCAGTGACACAATCATTTACTTTGGGAGTGAAGCAGTGAAGAATGCAGACAACTTGATTCTGTCATTTCATGCAGCTCTGTACCAGCTTAGGTGAAGCACTTGGAATCGATGCGACTGATAGATCCTGGTGGCTTGTGAGAGACTCAGCAAACAGAATAAATTAGAGCATCCTTTCTAGTTCACTGAGGGTAATTCCTTCTTACTGTCTGGTCCTGGGTAGTCGTGATGTTGTGCTCTGTGACTGTTGTCAGACAGGTCTTGAACTGTAACCTGGAAAATACTCAGTCAATATTCATTTAATTAAGCTTAGGGTAATCTGTCCTGCATGTTCTATCTTATTAGGGCTTCAGACAGTAAAATATTGTTTTTGGTACAGGAGCAAATAAATAGCTTGCTTTTGTAGCCACTAATCTTTTTAGACAGGTGGTGTGGTATAGTGGAGGCATATTACTCCTGACTCCTCCATCAGTGACAAAAGGGTTTTAAATGTCTCAAGCTGTCATAGGTTGCCCCTGTTTAAATTAGTGGACTTGGTAATCAGGTTTTAAATGCTTCTTTAATTGAACAGTAAGCTTCTGTATTCTGTTCTGAAATTCACCATCAGGAAGAGCTTCTGGCATCCTCTGGAGACCTGTGTTTAATGGGAACTTAGTATGGCTTAATTTTGAAGAAGGGTGATAATGCTGTAGAATGGATTAGCTCAGGGGGAGCAATTCCCAACCAGAAACGCTTGATGAGGAACAAGAGTTGAAGTCAGTTCTGATGCATGAGGTGCAAATCTGAGCAGAACTTGACCTTAAAATTCATCCTAAATCTCTTCTATTATAAATAAATACTATCCGAGACTAAATCTCTAGATGAGCCTAGCTCATAGTCAAGCATTAGGAGCAACCTGCAGCTCTTTCCACTGCTGCCTGCTTCTGTTTATGGGTGGGTTGGTTTGCTGCTAAAAGGGCAGCTGTTGTGCTGAAGTGTTCCTGAGGAGTGTGAACTTGTGTGGAATGCTCTGCAGAGGTTTGTGCAATGCTCTCCAGTATCTTTATTGTTTAATACGTGCATACAGTCAAGTTCTAAATGTGCTGTATCCAGTGCTACTCTTTCAAACGTTCAACACAGATTGTGGCATCTTAATGGACTGTTGTGGATGTTCCAGGGAATATCTGCATGAGTTCTGATGGTTTATTTACCACTAGAGCTTTTAATGGGAATGTAAAATCATTTCTCTTCTGGGCAGTGCGTATTCCATTGCAAACCCATCAACAAAACATGAAACCCACATAAAATTCAAAAGCTGCAAATATTCCAAAAGTAGGGAGAGTCATTGCTGCCTCTTTTACATAGGCTTGTGTATTTATGGGACTTGTACACATACAGTAAATGTAATATGGCAGGATAATGGTATTGTAGTAAAATACTATGACAAAAAAGGCTGGTGAATTATAGACTTCAATGAGTCTTGTTTCTAGTTATGGAAAACGGAGTGTGATTGCTAAATGCAAACAGCATGCATTTTATATGGTTAGTTATAGATCTTGGGTCTTGTGCCTGGAATATCAACATTTGCTTTACTTTCAGGGTATGTTAGTTACAAATACAATAAATGCGTTTCATTTTTCACTGAAGACATTTCACTTTCAAGATTGAGGTCTCAGGTATGTGCAATCTGTTCAATTATTATTTATCTGCAAAGCAGCTCTTCCTATAAACTGGTTTTACTTTGAACTGTTGCAGCCAGCATTCACATCTTTCAAATCCTGAAGTTATGGGAAGCTGTAAGAAACCTGACAGTTAACTTCGATGTGATAAAATTAGGTGATGTTCCATTTGAACAGTGGGATCAGTTCCTTTTGCTCTGTGAAGGAACCATGCAAATTCTTAACTCTCACTGTTAGTGATGAAAAGCAGGGTTTGGCATTTCAGAACCCCTCACTCCTTCTCCATAGTTGGAGGTCTCTGTGGGCTGGAACCTTGTCTAAAACTCAGATCTTCAGCCTGCTACTGAGGCATTACTCCAAACTTAAAGAGCAGTGTTGTCATATTCCGTATCTTACACATTGTCATGTTCCCAGAATCCTAAGGGTTGGAAGGGACCTTGAAATACTAGTATGTTCTTAATGAGCATATTGGTCATATTACAAATCCAAGTATTGTGGTAGTTGCTAATGTCTCTGACCAGACACATTCACCTTGACGTAGCCCAGGCCATGTTGTGGTGGTTACCAGGTCAGACTCTGTTGTGGTTTAAACCCAGCCACGCAGCTCGTTCACTCCCTCAACCCCCCCTTTCTTGCCCTCCCCTGCTTCCAGAGGGATGGGGAGGAGGATCAAAATAATGCAATTCCCACAGGTTGAGATAAGAACAGTTCAGTAACTAAGGTATAACACAAATCACTGCTGCTACCACCAATAATAATAATGATAAAGGGAACAACAAGAGAAAAGAGTACAGCATCTCACCAACCACCAACAGATAACTCACGACACCCCACCAACCACCAACCGACTCCCTCCTCCAACACCCCCGAGAGCACTAGCCCTGCCGGGTAACCCCAGTTACCTCCTGGGCATGACGTGCTATGGTATGGAATACCTCTTTGGCTAGCTTGGGTCAGGTGTCCTGTCCCTGCTTCCTCCCGGCCTCCCCTCCTCCCTGGCAGAGCATGAGGCTCACAAAGTCCTTGGTCAGGGCAAACATTGCTCAGCAACAACCAAAACCATCGGCCTTATCAGCCTGGTTCCCGGGTTAAGTCAAAACACAGCTACTAAAGAGAAGAAAAACGGACTGCAACTGCTGAACCCAGGACAGACTCCTAAGACATAAAGGTATTACAATGATTAGTAAGGTCTTCTGAGGTACTACAGAAGACTGCTGTCTTACAGTAGGGCAGATGTAACCTTCAGGTCACTCAGGTGGCAGCCAGCTGACAGATGTAAGGTCTTACAATCCTGTTTGAATTGGTATGTATGCAGTATTGCTCTTTCTAGATGATACCTTTAAAATACAGAGATTTCAGGGGTAAAAAGAGTCCTTTATTCTAGAAAAGCAACATTTTAATGACAGTTTATATGTGCATATGTTATGTGGATGTTCAGAGTTGCACAAATACCTAACATAGGAGTGTTCTCCGTGTTGAATTGTACAGAAGATCAGTTTTGGCATAAGGTAGTGAAGAGTTATGAAGTACAGACACGGTTTTGGAAGTCACTGCACACGAGTGGAAGAAGCATTTCCAGAGTCAAGCCACACTGTGTGCTTGAACAGAGATTTTTCATAGACTTAATTGTCCAAGGCTGTCCTTGGGGAGTGAAGGTTCTGGTAACTGCAGCAGCACTTGCAGGCTGACAACTAATTATTCACTGAGCTGGGGAAATGGGTGTTTCTTGTAGGGATCTGCATCATTACTGCTTTTCCCAGGTCTAGCAAAGAGGGAGAAATGGGCAGTTCCTGTGGACAATACAGGATGTGTCAGTATGGACCGATGAGATTAAGATCATGATAGTCTGATACTATGTAGGGCTTATACATAAAACATCTTCTCAATTAAAGTTTTTCTGTTTAAGCCTGTGACTGCTCCATGGACGGCACAAATCCAGAACCAAGACTGAGTCTATTTTATTTTATATGCTGTTTCATCTTAGTTCACATCTGGTATTCACTCCTTGCCCTTCATCGCTGTCTTCTTTGAGAGAAACGTCTGCTTCAGTGTTACCTTTCTGTCTTTTCTCCTACAGTATTTCATCTTCAATGCTCCGGTTATTTTTTTACTCAGCCTAGATCATGGATTAGGAATTACAACAGGAGTTGTGATACACACAGCACAGAGCCTGCAGTAATACTCTGTAGAGGTTCAAACAAAGGACAGGTTTCAAAGGCAGAAAAGGCTTGTGATTATCAGTGCTTGTAAAAACCACTTTAATGCTATTGCTCAATATGCTGAAATAAAAAGGCTTAGATTTCACAGTTATTCTGTGTAAGTGGGGAATAAAAAGGACATTGCTCTGCACAGAACTGGTAGTCTTTTAAATATATTATGGGCATTTTAGTGGGTTAGCTGTATGCGTTTCAGGGCAGCACCACCAGTTACAGAAATTGGGGTATCCGGTTGTCCCAGGTAGGTTAATGCTTTGGGGGTTCTTCTGTTTATTCATTACAATCACATTTGGTTTTAATTCTGTTGCTAAGCTGCCCAGCACTGCACTGGATGTATTTTGGATGCTCTTTTTTGGTCATTGGCAACTCCAAAACACTGTGGAGAGCCCATGTTGTTAATGCACTTCTTTGTTCCTCATGTTTGTCCTTGTTTCCACCACAGACAGCTAAGGAGCAAACAAACATCCCTCTGAAAACACACCTGAATGAGCAAAGGGGGTCAGCCAGGTGTGCTGCAGGAGCTACTGAGCCTCTGCCCACCATAATGTGCCTACAGGTGTTGAGTGCCTCACTGTTTTACAGTGTAATGCTCACAAAGTGAGGTTGGCATTTGAAACAATGCCTCTTGAGTGCTTGAGTCAAGAGGAGTTTCTAAGAGCCTTTTTGTGTAGGGATGCCCTGAGCATTTTCCATTGTTCAGTGTTGGTGCCCATTGTTGAAGCTCTTCAGAGATCCGTCAATCCCCTCAGCCTCATCCACAAAATGCATCTCATTATGACAGCAATCTCAAGGAGTCATAGCTCAGGTAGATCTGCACAAAGCCCATTTACTTGGACTCCCTGTGTGTTACATCAAGAGTTGTTCTCATTGTATAATACAGCTGCCACCTAAATTGAGTGTTCACTCCTGTGCCTAAGCTGTAGTCTGTTTGGAGTGGTTGTTCATCACTGGGATGTCTGCTGGCCAGAAGAAATACCCAGTGTACCCGTACCAACCCTGCTCCTGATGCATCTTTATTACTTAGTGGGAAGAGAATTAATTTCCAGGTGAGCATGTTTTATGATTTCTCTTGGAAATCGAGCTCAGAGGTATGTGGCATGGTTTGAACTCAGGTACTTTACCATGACTATGCAGAACTCTCCCAGGGCTAGCAGAGAGCTGTTCCTTTAGCTAGATGCCCCTACAGCCTCTGCATTCCCATCTGGACCAGCACCAGAGAGAGGAAGAGCACTTACCCTGTGCTTGCCTTCCTGACATGCAGTGGGAGATCATACCCCTCTCTGTTATCCTGCCACTGCACTGATTGAATGTGTTAAATCTGTCACTTCATTTTTTATACCTGATCCTTTTTATACCTGTACCAATTATTTGAAACCAATTATTTGATTGCTAAAGCGAGGGGAAACAAACCAGATAACTTTGTAGTTCTCCTGACTACATAATTCCTTTTTATGAAGACGTGCTTTGGAGCTTTCCTTTTTTTGATGTACAGTTTTGCAGTGGCATGTATTTTTCTGGTACTATTTTCAGACGTGCTCTTAACGTTGAAGGCTTGAACATGAAAGAAGAAGTTATAAAACCTTATCGTTATGTTTATAATTATAAATAATGACAGGAATTGTGTGAAGGAGGCCTACAAGGATTTGGAAGCTTTGCTGGTAAGAGCAAACAGGTAGCTAGAGGTGTTCTCAGTGCTGGCCTCTTGTTCTGCCAGTAGCAGGTCTGACCACTGTGGTCACCTAACTGTGGCTTGGTGTTCCTGGTGCTGGTTCCTGAAGGCTGGATCTGCAGCATGTTTCAGTCTTCTCCTCATGCTCTTTATTTGTACTCTCAGTTTTAAATAGCCATAAGCTTTCTGGGATGAGTTTCTTATCTCCAAGAATTACCTGTAAGCCTGATCTTGCCTATCAGAAGCCCTGTTAGCAAAGCACTGTAAACATTCCCAAGAATCTTATCTGAAAATGTTGGTTTTCAGTGTCAACTGCAATTAGAATTCCTTTCCAAACACCCGTGCATTGCAAAACAAATGCAACCACCCCATGAGCACTGTCCCTGGGGCCTTTAGCTGTTTGTGTCTCTCTAACCATCCTAATTCACAATAATGAGAAGCATGTAGTGTGCGATGCGTACTTCTAACTAAGCTCTGTGCATTACTAACTACGCTTAGATTTGAGTTGTTTGGGGAAAGAAGAAAAGCTGTGGATGAGTCTCATCTGCTCTCTGATGCTGCTGAGCTTTATAGTCAAGGGATTAGGAGTTGAGTTTCTGCTTGATCATTGATTTCTGCTTACTCTACAATCATTGAAGTCCTTTGTGTGCACTCCCCCACTGGAAAACTACCGTGGAAGCCATGTAATGACCTTTGGGTTTATTAATGCTGATTCATTCATAATCTTTGCACCAAGGTAAAAACCAGCATCCCAATTCATGTGAGATACTTATTCCTCCAGAAATAGCAGAGGGGATCTGATGATACCTGTAACAATCAGACAATGTACCATTAGCAATGGCACATTTAGCAATGTGTCTTTATAACAGTGTTCTGAAATAGCATGGCTGAGTCAACTCCTTGCCCACCTTTAGCGTTACAAATTGAGATGTACATACAGGCTGTAACCTTTCCCATTATAGTTATTCAGAAGCATATTTGAATTGCATTTTGACTCACCCCCTCCCATGTCAGCCTTGATTCTCCTCTGGATTTTTCAGCAATAGGAATTTTTGGCTGTGTTTTTTAAAGCACACAGAAATCCTCACTTTGTTGTGAACTGGATGTAGATCAGAGCATGAACCATGGTACAGAGGGTGCCACGAGTGTGGATCATCTCTGCTGCCTCCCCTTGCTATTGGAGCTTCATGGAGCAAATACACTGGCTGCACACCATGGTACAGTGCAACAACAGGAAAGAAAATGAGCATAAGCAGCAAGCAGCCCTGGGCTTTCAGGTGATCCAACAGCTCTCCCAAGAGAAGGTTCCTGTGCTCCCTTCCACACAGTACAACCAACAAAAGCCTGGGCTGACTGATGAGTGAGTCAGTGTGTCAGATGTATGTAATGGGATTATACATTCAATCTAATGAAGGGAAAATATGCTTACCAGGACGGCGTGACAGCGCCGTGATTAAACGATCGGGTACTGGTATTCCCTCAGTGGATTAGTTTGAGCAAAGGCAGCAGGTACAGCTGACCTGCTTCTGCTGTGCTGCTAGCAATAGGCTGGGAGCAGGGAAGATTAATGAGTTCTGATTGGGTTGATAAAATAACTGTGTGATCCTAAAGGTAGATATGAATGGTTTGTACCCAGCAAAGTGGCCTTGGCTTTTTATTAATCTCCCACAATGATTTATGCTGGTGGAAACTTCTCCTACTTCTTTGTTTGAGTCTGAGGGTCGAAAGCAAAACCAAAGTGTAACAAAGACACGCTGCCATCTTAATGCATGGCTGTAATCAGAGCACCTGCCCTGCCCATGCTCATCCAGTCAAACTCCAACAGTGAGGAAAGTTTCTCCAGCTCAGACACACCTGAAGTTTTAGAAACAGGAGCTTCCTGCCAGATGTGAAAGGAACTGAAAGGGATGTGTCTTGCTCTCTTCCAGGAAAAGCCATGTTTCATAAGGCTCTTAAAGACTGTGGAATATGAGACATAAACCAATGTAGGAAGAACTGTTTCTATACAGAGGCCTGAGCTGATGAACATGAGGGGGAATATTCATACAAGCAAACAGCATCGTGATCCAGCCTCCTTCAGCCTGCTCCAGAGGCAGTGGAGAACGTGTCAGCAGCCTGACATACCTGCTGCTAATCATGGTGTGGAGGAGAATCTATTGCAAACAGGTGCTATGAAAAGAAGCTCTCTAGAAAAATCAGCTTCAGACGTGGTTGCTTGCTCCAGTTGGGTTGGGGGGGAGGGAAAATTGCAGCTGGAAATTTCTGAGTTTGAGAAGTTCTCAGCTGGTTCTTTCCTTCTTTTTTAATGCAAAGTCAGGGGAAATATGGCACTGCCCAATTCTTTTGAATATAGAAGTGTTAGTGTTGTTCTTTGGGGGCTAAGAGCTCGAGTAGAGATGCCTTCTGGCTTATTTATACTGAAGTAATTTAGTACCTTCATGGGCAACTACAAAAATGGCATTGAGATCAACTTCAGTAACCTTAAACATATCTAGGAATAGACTTAAACATATACAGGTATTTTTAACAGCTTCACACTAAATAGGTATTCATCAGGAGATGGAGGGTTCTGAGCCTTGCTAATGCTCGCAGTTGTGAGGCAGCGGCACCTTCAGTAGGCAGGTGTCTGGAGGAGGGGAAGTGTGAGAAGAAAGAAATGAGAACAAAGAAAGGCTTGAGGGATGTGTGAGGCAGGCAGAACATGGGGTTACGCAGCACTTCAGGTCAGTGGCTCGGTTGTAAATATTAAGTGAATCTGAGACTGACAAAGCAGTTTTATCCAAACGATACAATACTGGCTTGTGTTCTCTAAGGGCATCGTGAGCAGTGGAGTGGGCTCAGAGGATTGTTGAGGATGTGTTTGCTGCTTTCTCCATCTGAAAGAGAGTGTGTTTAAACCCTGCACCTTGTCCGTGCTAGACAAACATTTGTGGTGCCCTAAGTCAGGTGTCGACCTTTCCCATCTCAAAATCCTGAAGCATTTATCTCGCACTGAGAGAGCAGCTGATTCTCTCCTCACGAGAAGCTGACATTCTAACTGTGTTACCTTTGATATATGTACTCTGTTCACTGACCACACGAGAAAGCCAGATGTTGTATTTAAAGGGCAGGAGAGTATAATCTAAAAGCAGGAGTACCAAGGTCTTTTGTCTTCTGACCCACTGAACTATCATGTGTGCCAACAAGAACTCTGGGTTGTGGTGTTCCTGTCGGGTGTTAAAGCTCAATGACTGGGCTCAAAAGCAGTTGAGGTTTTGGGGCCTAATATTCTGTTCCCACAAAAGCTATAAAATGGGCAGAGCTTTAAGTGAACCACAGCAACCTTTGCCCAAGCTTTCCTATAGTCTAGCTCAGCCCTGCCTCCATCAATGTTCTCATGGGTACCTGCAAGTCCCCAGAGCGTTTGAATCCCCTGGATGGTGCTGGAGGATGCCTGTCTATAGTGTCTGTGTGGACACACACGCCAAAGGGTCTGACATATGTGTGTTCTTTATTTTACACATGCTAAACACAGTGAGACTCCATCACCTGCAGCAGCTCAAGCTGCCATGGGGAGCTGATGGGTTGTTTCAGCATCGGGTACAGCAGACAGAAATGTGGAGGATTTAGGATTAGCTTTAGTTTTAGAGCAAAACCAGAGTTCACTAACTCCCATTGTAATCTACCTGGGCTGTGGTGTATTTAACTGATTTCACATTGATAATGCTGTAAGCTGGGCTTTGATAATTGCTTTCTGTAATTGGAACAAATTTATGATTATGCTAATTCATCTACTGCCAGCCAGACTGTAGCAGCTGAGTTAATCCATACCTGCCCCTGCATTTCTTGTCTACATCATTATGTGATTAGCCTTTGGTAGAAATTGATGGGGGTATTTTAATTCTGAGCAAATTTAACTGGGGGGGGGTGGTGGTGGTGTCAGATCTCTTTCTATAAACTTGTGCCATATTCCAGCAGGGTTTGAACTAAGCCTGGTTCAAAATGGAAACATTTCAGATCTTCAGACAGCCTCATCCTTAAAAAGAAATGTATTTAATTGCGTTACAAGCAACTGCGTGACCTCTGCTGATGAGAAAGCTGGAGGAGTGAAATGCTGATGAGTTTTGAGTCTACTCCTCATGCCCTGCAGGGTGGCAGCTCAGAACAGGGTGCCTCATTTCAGTGTGGAGACATGGTCTGCTTCTTTGCTGCCTTTCATTTGCTTGGTTGTGTTTGTGTATTTGTGTGTGTGCTGAATTATTCCAAAGGCTGCATCCCTGTAAGTAACCACAACCTTTTGTCATCGTCACTCCTTTATCAGTTTATCCTGTAAATCCATCCATTAGTTCTCCATTTCTGACTGCTGGGGCAAAGGCAGTGAAGGAGTTTGAATAAATCTGAGTTTTCTTCACGGGAGGGGAAGCTGGAATAGGAGATGAGTATTTGCAGTGTCATCAAGCCTCCAGAGAAGCAGCAAAAGGCAATGCTGCCCTCCCTTACAAATCCTCTTTGGATCGCACATCTCTCAACACGTTCCTGTTTATGTTCCATCTGTTTAATGTTCTCCCTTCACCGTGATCATCATCCTTTGAAACGCTTTGCTTTAATGTAAATGTTTTTCATTCACCAAGCCTGGCAGCCCCAGACTCAGCAAACAGAGGATCAGTGTGAGCCTCCTCCTGGAGAACTCCCTGGAGCATGAGCGTAACAGCCCCGGGGACCTGGAGCCTGATGCGCCACTCGCTGCCCCAGAGCTGCACTTGTGCAATAATGAACCCTGGGAGTGCTAGGCATGTTTGTCATTTCCTTGGACATGACTGTGTTTGTCATTACACTGCACATAAAGTGAGTTTAATTCTGACTGTGACCATTGAATTTCTGCCACTTGATTTATGCTTGTGCTGCTGCTGTTCCATAATTTAAATTGCATTCCTAGTTCTTTGCTGGAACCCTCTCTGATAATGAGTAGCAGAGTTCACTGCAGAGGGAAACTGAATAGTGAATGGATTACTCGATTGGTCCTCCTCTCACCCAGACCAAGGGGAATGTAATTTGTTCAAAGAGACACTCTGCAGGGAAGGGCTGAGCGTTGCTGGGTTTAGCAGGGCTGGCTGGGGGCTGCCCGCCCGTGGTCAGTACAGGTGAGGTGGCAGCCGGGAGGGGGGGAGGAGGAATGTTGGCCACGAGATTGCCTGGAGTGCTTCTAGCAATGGAAATGAGGACACCTGAGCTGCAGCGTGTGAAGTTCATGACAAAGGGTGATTGCATGCCCTGACAATGCCAAGGGAAGGCTCCTCTGGTTCACACACTTAAGTGTGGCTGGGTCAGATGCTGCTCCTCACTTAGAAACTGCATGGGGCTGTTTGTTGTGGTGTGCACTGGGGCACACAAAGCCTTGGGTCCCAAAACTCTTGAAACTTCCGTGAAGGAGACAGTTTAAAAAGTAATCCCGGTTTAAAGAAAGTTCAGCTCTGAGAAGCAAAGCAAAGGAGTGTGATGACAGCTTTGTAAGAACACAGAAATCGGCAGGCCTGGCTCCAGTGCTGAATGTGAGCTTTGATGGTGATATTCTGTCTCTTGTTACCGTTTTTGGTTAACTTCAGCTTAAGGAAGAGCATAAAAACCTTCTAACTGCTTTCTGTCTGCAATGTGTAACGTACTTCACACTCAGGAAATGCCTCTGCTGACAGATGTGTAAACCAATGCCTTGATTTAATCTATAGTCACCATGCAGGGGACCAGTGCTACAGATATGGATTCCTTTCAGGGTAAGTTCTTGGCTTGACTGGGACACGGGAAGCTGTGGGCATGTTGGTCACACACCCAGAGTGAGGGATGCTACTGGAAGGGGAAGCTGCTGTCTGGCACGAAATGTAATTGGCTTTGCTGGTCAGCTTGAGCAGATCTGTTTATAAACTGGGAAGTGTACAAATCACAGACCATCTGCGCAGAGCAGAGCGCTAATGAATGCCTGCAGCGAGGAAATCCATAAGCTCATTACCACAAAGTTCCAGGTCCTTCCGCAAGTTCCTAACGAGGTTATTCATCTGAACTGAGCTGGGAAGGGGATCTGACTCCAGGGCCCAGCCACATCTCCGTCAGGTCTGGAAAAGCTATCAAAAGAACTCCTATTTATTAGTCTTTTAATAGAAGGTGTTAATTCCGTTTCTGTTTCTAATGCTTCTCTTCTGTAGCAGCAGCTTACCATGCCTTCACGGTTCCTTCTTAATGTTTCAAGTCGAGAAATGCCTTGAAGATAATTCCTGGGCCTCCTCAGACACATACACAGCAGTTCATGGTATTTATGTACCTTCACAACAAATCCTAATGCTCTCTGGGGTTGATGGAAATTGGGAATCCGTGACCACTTCCCTTTGTGTGATTCCATCCTTCTGTTCCTCTCTCAAAATAAGTGGAATTAATAATACATATTACATGTCACCCACCCTGTTACAAAGGTTGGGTGATGGCTGATCACTGTCCAACTCGTTGACATGGCAAGCACTGCATATCCAGAGCAGCAGCTGTAAATAGTTCTTATTTTTTGTCTGTTGACATTTTCTTCCGTATTCTTTGACTAAAACTCAGTCCCTTTCTAAGTTACCAGCCCACAGCACCTTCCTCTGAGGTGCAGGGATAGGAACCCAGTGTGATGGTTAGCTGATTTCACATGGGCTGCAATTCTCCATTGGACAGGGCTCTCTGCTCTTGCAGTCAAAGCAGATACTTCCCAATCAGATCAATGAGGTTGTTGGCTCAAGGCATCAAGTGCCTGCGTTTGGCTTTACAGGTTTCCAGGCATTTCCCTGTTTTGGCTTTCCCTTAGGGAAGCCAAAAGGCTCTCCTAAACAGGACAGTGACTGAATCACATCAGTAATTTTATCATCACATCTCAGATTAAACATGAAGGAGGTAGTCACCTACCCCACCAGGGAGAGTGGGATTAACTGCTCTTCTTTTTTCCTACCTTCTTCTCCCTCTGCTTTCCTTCCTTTTTGTCCAGTAGAACAGTAACAGTTCCCTTATAATCCACACTTGTACAGCCCTGAACAAGCTCTTTGCCATTCTCTGTTCTTTCATTACTTGCTATGTTGCTATGACCCAGCTTTTAATTTGATGTGCTGTGTTAATAAGCTCTAGGATTTTCACAACAGGAATAGAGGAATCGCTTCTGAGTCTGTGAATGTCTGCCTTCCTGGGGATCCCATCCCAGCTTCACTTTTAATGTTATAATAAAGATCACAATGACATTTATTAATGAAATCACTGAAATACAATTCAGCAGATTTCCTACTTCCTGTTCTCTGCTCCAGGTGGAATGGCTGAAGAATGAGGAGCCCATAGATTCCAACCTGGATGAGAACATCGACACCAGAGCAGATCACAACCTCATCATTCGACAGGCACGTCTGTCTGACTCGGGGAACTACACCTGCATGGCTGCCAACATCGTTGCCAAGAGGAGGAGCATGTCTGCCACAGTCGTGGTGTACGGTCAGTGCGAGCCTGCTCGTTACAGGGGAACGTAGATGGGTGTGCTTTGAGTGCTGGAGTACTTTGTATTTTGAGCCTCCAGCTGGTTCTGAATCAAATGGCTCATTTCAGTTCTGTTGCTCAAGGCTGAGATGCCTCCTGCTCTTTGAGAGGTTGGAATTATGAGGGGTTTGTTTGTGATGGGTTCCCAGAAGTTATGTCAATAATAGCAGTCGTTGCTCCAAATACTAAGAAGATCCAATTATAAACTAAACCACAGAAATAAGCCTCGCCTGTACCAGGAAAGCCTGGAGCACAAGCCTGGGGAGGGACATAAAGGGCTGCCTTAATTGGATCTGTGCTGCAGCAGTGTCCACTGAATCTAGATGTTACACAGCAGAGGACAGAAGAGCAGAACCAGGGCTCCATTACCTTCCTCTCGTGCTCTCCATGTTTATTACTGCATGTGTCTTTTTATTGGGAAGGCAGAGCATTCCTGAATCGCCCTTTTTAAAGTCAGGAAGTCTTGTTTATGACTTGAGCAAAGCATAGTTTATGAGAATTGAAATGCCTGCCTCCCGGACTCTGTCAGTCATTGCACTTACAGCATAGTACTCTTCCAGAACAAATATTTGTGTTCTCTGACACCATGGCCTTGATGTGGTTGTGTAGTGATGGGCCCCGATGCTCCTACTGCAGTTGGAATTTACCTGTAGAGTGTGAAAACAAGCTCCTGCCTTTGATGACATGATCTGATCACGCGTGTCCGGCACGTTGGTGTTTTGCAGTTAATGGAGGCTGGTCATCCTGGACCGAGTGGTCCAACTGCAACGCTCGCTGTGGTCGGGGCTGGCAGAAGCGTTCCCGGACCTGCACCAACCCTGCCCCACTCAATGGAGGTGCCTTTTGTGAAGGGATGTCCGTACAGAAGATCACCTGCACTTCTCTCTGCCCTGGTGAGATACGCAGTCTGCTAAGGACTGACCCTGGGTAACACTTATGGGAGAGCTGTTTCAGTCTGAAATGCCAGCTGTGCTTTGACAAGCCCATCAAGGTCAAAAAGGAAACGGGAAACACTTGCATCTTTGTTTAGACTGCAGCTCAGAGCCTGATGTAGGTGTGAGCAGTGGTCACAAGCAGCCTGATGTGCCAGGTCTGTCAGGGCTTTAACTTACACTGAAGTTAACGACATAGTAACAGCAACTGGTTCAGTAAGAAAACCATGTTAGTGGGTGTGGTACAGGGAACAGGAGGTGACATTAGGAATCACAGAATAGTCAGGGTTGGAAAGGACCTTAAGATCATCCAGTTCCAACCCCCCTGCCATAAGCAGGGACACTGCGCACTAAACCATGCCATGCAAGGCTTCATCCAACCTGGCCTTCAATACAGAAACCTAAACTGAGAACTTAGCTGGCAGAAGTTTGCTTTCCATCTGTATTAACCTTTGGAAACTGAGCTTGAGCCATACATGGGGCATGGACCCCTGGATACTCCATTTCCTTATTTGTTAACCTGAAGCCTCCCATGTCTGGTTCTGGGTTTGGTGTTTCATACATGGAGCTAAAGAAAGTCAGTAGAACTGTGTGCATGTGTATTGTAAGAGACTGTGTGAGTCTGTGGTCACATCATAGCTTGTCCAGAATCTGACAAATCTCTCCTGGCTTTTATGAGTTTTTAAATACAACATGTGCTGAGCTGGGATTTAAAAACTTCATATGATATAAACATGTCTCTGTTCACCTGACTGTTCTCTGGTCTGATTTGTGCATGATAAAGAAAGGGAACTGTGGAAACCCTTCTCATTATTGGACAGGGTCAGAGAGAGCTATAAATCAGGCAGCAAAGTAACAGATTGATCCTCTCTCCTGCTCAGGGCATTAGGCAGAAGTCTGCAGGGCCAGGTCTGCTCTGGTCTTTCTGTAGATGTCACCATCCCTGCTCTGGTAGGAAAATGCATGGCCTTGATGTCAGCCTGGCTTCGGGTGGAATCTGTGCTGAAACTTCAGAAGCCGATAGCTGGGTGCCCAAGGAAACGTTTCCTCCTGCAGTTTTAATTGCCTGTGTTTGCAGAATGTTACATACTGGTGCTATTCTAAAAGCTCCCACGCTGCACGCTTGGGGTGGTGCATCCTAATGCTGGATTTTAACATCCCATCTGACCAAACTCTGTTTATTTCTCCTCGGAATTAAACTTTACTTGCTGTGACCTGAGGAGAGATAGGAAACAGGTCTTCTTGGTAGGACCCTGACTACACCAGCTCAGTACACAGCAATGATGCTTGTTTCTCCTTCCTCCCCCTGCAGTGGATGGAAGCTGGGAGGTGTGGAGCGAGTGGTCTGTGTGCAGCCCCGAGTGCGAGCACCTGCGGGTTCGGGAATGCATCGCGCCGCCTCCCCGCAACGGGGGCAAATACTGCGAGGGCATGAGCCAGGAGTCGGAGAACTGCACGGAAGGGCTCTGCATTCAAGGTGAGGAGCAGTCAGTGCTTGGTTGGGATTGGGAGGTATGGCCCAAGATGTGCTGTGAGCCAGGGAGTGCACGCACCCGTGTCAGCGCAGCGCCCGTGCCTCAAATACTGCTGAGAAAGAGACGATTTTCAGAGGGCTGCATGTGTGAAAGTGGAAACCACACAGCAGCCACTTTACCTACAAGTTATGAGTTTCAGAGTCCAAATAAAAGGGGTTTGCAATGTGTAATTACAACCGTGTGCTGCAGCACATTAGTGTCCTACTCAGCCTTCTACCGTGTCTTGCAAGTGAGGCAGCAAAGCCCCACAATGAATGCTCTCGGTGCAAGAGCTGTTTAAGGTCGATGTTTATTCCATTTGTTGCCTTTAACACAGAAGATAAATAAAAGCAAATCTCCTTCATGGTGAGTTCAGGCGTTCAGGATCTGCATCTGCATGGCCTGCAGCTTGAGCGAGAGGTGGGTTCCTCAACAGGAAGACAAAGGGGGGATGTCAGCTGGTCCAAACAGTTCAGTTCATCACAGGGGGTTATGACCCAGGGTTGGGGCTGGCTTTTTCTGGCAGATACCAATGTCGTGTTGGCTGAGGAAATTAAGCAGGATGCCTTCTGAAAGATCCCGCAGAGAAACATGGAGGTTGAAAGCAAAACTACTTCAGGCTGTAAGGAGGCAGTTGCCAGTTCACCTTCCTCCTCAGAAAGCAGGGTTTAGAAAAGAGGATAAAATCCAATCTATCCCGTTACAGCCCCATCAGTGATTGCACAGATAGTGCAGGCAGAGTAGTTATTTTTGCTGTTATTAAATTGGGTGTCTGTGAAAGAAGGCAAACTGACAACCCCAGAGACATAGTTCTCTGTTTATCCACAGAACAGATTACAACAAAGCAGAGCTTCAGCTCCTCTGGTAATGTGCCCTATTAAGAACACAGTTAGCAAGCACTAGACACAAGCCCACAGCACCAAGTGATGTTATAGGTGGGCTGTTGGAATAGTTATAAAGCGACAACTAACTTAGTTTAATAATTACCTGAATTATTAATTACTATTTTCGTTGTGTGTCAAATGCTTTGTATGGCATCAAGCTCTTTGCATCAGGGTCTGTCCCTCTGCTTTACGTTTGTAGAGCCCCTGGTGCAAAGATTATTGTTAATGAACCACTAACCTGATTAATGGCACTGCAGTAAAAAAGAAAAATGCCCCAACGAGTCGAAATCAATGGAACCAGCCCAGGATTCACCACTGCCTCTGCACGAGAATTCCAATTCTTCTGTGCCATGGCATTGAGAATCACTTTATAGATGCAGTTTTAAGAACATGTAACTGGTTTGCACCCCCATGTGCAAAGAGAAGTCAGTGGTGCATGTCTGGAAACAAGTGTCTGGAATAGCAAAGTCTTTCTCTTTCAGCTGCAAATCACTTTTCTACAAATGGGACTTAAAGTGCTCTTAATTGACTTAAAATGTTCTTAATATGCTGTGTGTAAAGAACTTGTCGCCTTTAAATAAATGGATCATTACGGGTAAAAAGATACAAAAAGCCTGTTTGAAAATGGGAGTAAATTTTGCACAGATGGAATCAACCTGTGTCACTGTGGAACACAAAGCTTGTAAAATGCAACTTTGATGTTGGAATGAACTATCAGAATCATTTTACAAAGGATAAGTGGCATAAGTAATAAACCCCACATTTTATGATTTAAATGAAAAGCCATTTAAACTCTAAGCCTACTCAGGGTGCATGTATTGACATCAAAGCAATGCTGTTTAGAATTAACACAACTAAATTCTCAGCTTATGCTGAATATCAGTGGGGGGGATCTGCTGCTGCTGCTGGATCTTCCCTGCAAAGGTGAGCTGGGATTTGGGGAAACTGAACTAACAACACTACTCTGAAATGAATTCAAAGACAAACAGAAGGCAAGATTCTGTCTCTGCTGCAAACACCAGCAATTTTGCACCTAATAGTGGGATCAGAAAGTGATCTCCAGGTATTTGGGGGGGGGGGGGGGGGGTTTTT
>NDXB01013388.1:5364-40611 GCA_002631895.1 Agapornis roseicollis
CCCCCCTTATTTTTCCTTTGTGCCTATGCTATACTTATGGCAGTCTCATGTCTTGTTCTTGTCCCTGCTCAGAACAGATGAGTGGGTCAGTCTGCTGCAGCTTTCCTCTTCAGACCTGCCTGCCAGGTGGCTTTCTCTGTTGCAGGAGCTCCAGAGGATTAAATGTGGCTCTTGAATGTGATTTAAGTTGATCGCTGCTTATAAAAGTATGACTCAAGAGTGTCATAAGGATCTAACTTTAGGGAAGTGAAGTGTGAGTGGTAGGAATAAGTTTGATGTCCATCAGCTGAGTGTAGCAGTTGCCGTATTTTACAGGGAAGTTTCCTCTGCAAAGAGTTCCTTAGGAAAATAGGAGGAATATCCTGGGTCACTTAACTGTAAAACCCGCTGCTCCTGTGGGTATACAGATTTAGGTTACTGTTTCTAAAAAGCCTGGGTGATTGTTTTTGGGATTCACCTTCAGTGACAGAGGTAGATGTGTAGCGATACTTGTGTAAAATTTCAGTGGAGATTAATTAAAGGAAATTCAGGCAAGTCCAAGTTTGTGTGTGATGCTGGTTTTGTCTACCTCCTCAGTCTACAGATGGTAGATACTTCTACAGCAAATCATCTGTAGATACAGTTGGCAATCAGGCTCAGTCCTAGGCAGGCAGCATATGTAGCCTCTCAGTTTTTCAATTACTGCAGACATATTGCAAAAGACTAATTCAGTACCTCTTTAAAACCTTTTCTGTTTCACTGCTGGCTGCTAGTTGTTGGGTAGATCTCAGTTCTTCAGTGGTTCCAGCCATATTGCTCATCACCCATTCCTCACCTCACATGCATACTGAGGTGCTCACAGCTTCAATGCTGTCTCCCTTTGGAGACATGGCGGTGGGGCAGCTTCTTCTCACTGCGTGTCCCACAAGGTGTCAGTGGGGATCCTTGAAGCGCTGCTGGTGGCTCTGCACACAGGTAACTTCTCCACTCAGCCACTGTTTCTTGCTGTGAGCATTCCCTCTTTGAGCCTTTTCCTTCCTCTCATGTACAACCTGAAATACAAGCTGATGGGTGCTGGTGTTGTGACTCTCCCAAGGCATAAAAATGCTCTCGGAGATGGTGATACCATCAGGGGTTCTGCTTATGGGGTGCTGGTTGCCAGCCACTACAGCTGTTCCCTGTTACAAACACCAGTGGGGGCAGATTTCTGCCTGTGTAGATGATGCAAGCTCTTTTTATGATGAGTTTTTCCATTATCCCTTTGTATTTGTTAGTAATTGAAGTTTGCCTAATTTAGATTAGACTGTTTCTCAATTTCTCAATTATCCTACATTTTTGTAGCAGCAACAGTAGTATTGACGTGCAGTGTGGTTAAAGCCAGAAGGGATGTGAATACTGAATAAGAATATGACTTTCCTTTCGCATTTCCAGGGTTTGAACTCTGCCCTCTGCTTATTTCTTTGATGTCCTGCCAAATTATTTCTGATGCTACTTCCTGACTTGTCTGGTGATTCTTAGTGTACTGCTTTGCTGTACTTCACTGGAGACATTGTTATTTTAGGAGAATCAGGGCCCTTCAGATTAGTCATTTAGAATGTACCGGAGAGGCATATGTTTATATGTGTGTGTGTATATATATATATATATACTGGTATTTAGATTTTTAACTTCGAAAGCCACGCAGAAAAAAACCTGAAAAAACCCAGTGTTTTGTGATAGGCACAGAGAATGAATCAGAAGAAGAAATTATCACCTTTTTCACTCTGGGAAGTAAACAGATACATGAAGGCAAGATAACTTATCAGAGAAATGATAAGGATCATCACATGGGGTGGTGATGAGGTGCCTTCAGGCGAGGTTGGTTCTGATCAAAACAGTGCTGAACACTTTAGGATTCAGTAAGATTCTGTTATCATATATAATTCTTCCAAATTTCTATATGACTACATCTTTCGAATCTCTATCCCTTGCTTCTGCTACTGTATGAGCTGGTAAATCCTAGTTCGGAATGGGTCTGTTCTGGTGTTGTCTGCTTCTTTCCAGAAAGCAAGTCAGTCAGTCTGGAACCAAGCCAAAGATGTGTATGGCAAAAATTGGTTCAGACCAACTCTACAAGAATCTGAGCATAATTCAATACGAATAGAGTCAGTATACAAGAAGTAGGTGACTCTGTAAGTAGTGTCTCTGTTTTAGCAAGTCTGTGTTTTACCAATTAAGGTGCAGGTAAGAACTAGAGCACTTATGTTGCACCCTGCTCCTTTGCTCGGAGCCTTCTCCTTTACCAGGGCATCATCATCTTCACATGGGCTTTTTCATCTTCACTGCCTTGTACCCATCCCTTCCAACATGTATCTGGGTGCCTCAGGCTGATGCCTGGTCCCTGCCCTGAGTCTTAGGGAAGGATGGGCCAGCTGATGGGTTTCTTGTCAGTAGGCACCCAGTGTTTCAGCATTAGCTCTGCCTGCTACACTGGTGCTGGTGGCACACCCATGATTACAAGGAAATTAATGCACTGAAAATACTTGTACCATAAATAAGAGGTTTACTACATTATGCTGGACTCTCAAGACAAACAAAAGATCATTCCTCTAAGGAATAAAGAAACAGGAAAATGCTATTTTTTTTTGCTGTAATTTTGTACCACAGAATGCAGAGATTATAAAAAAGAATTTGTTTTACTTATCTGAAACAAAAGAGCTGTGTGGAAAATTTCAGACATTTGAATGTAATTTATCATTTAGTCGTAAGTGGGCAGGAGAGCTGCACATTTCTCTTCAGTAAAATCACAAGGAAGTGGCTGCCTTTAAAATCAAGGACCTTTTTGGCTGAGGGAAGACAACGTTATGCATCTCTTATTAAAAAGTTGAACTCTGCTTTATGGCTGTTTGTGTCTAAATGAGCCTGAACATGTCTTATCATTAAAAATTGAGAAATCATTCAATAAGTGCACATAAAAGCAGTTTGCAGCCTGCCCTACCAGAGAGTCAGCAAGTCCACTGACAACAATTTTAATGGTCTGTTAGTAAAGATCAAGCAACACTGTGACTGTTTTATTGTGGTGGTTTTGATTGGTAAAGAGAACAAGACAACACCAGCTCAGTACTGCTAACTCCATTCTCTGTTTTGTTTCTATTTTTCATCTGGCTCAGCACTTGTTGGATTTCCAAGATACAAAATAAATTCTTTACCAATGATTTTGTGAATATGTATGTAAGAAAATCTGTTACTACCTTGATTCTCTCAGAAAGGAACACTGACTTTGCTGTTGACTGAACTTGCTTACTGTGACAATGAAAACTTACTTTCTGATTAGTAACTCTCAAAGGTTTGTTGAAACTGTGAAGAGGGAATTGGTGCTGATTCATGAAAGTGCAGTTGAGTCATTGACATATTTGGTGCAGGAAGGTGGGGGCAGGATGCATACATACAGCCTTTGGCTAGAGCAAACCAGAGTTTCTGCATGCTGCTTGTAGGAGTTACCCAGCTCTGAGAAGAGGGAATGGACATTACATGGGGTTGCATTGTTTTGTGTGCATAATTTACCAGCTTTGCTTATTCATGGAGTTGCAATGGTGCAGTCCATGATGCTACATTTGCTTTAGTGGAATTTTGCTTCAGCCCATGGCCCATATCCTTGGAGTTTACTACGGACCAATGTGCTGGGATATTAAAACTTCACGGACTATAGAAGGTTTTCTGAAATGTGAACTCCACTAAAGGGTATTGAGTTCTTTGGAAAATTATTTTCATTACACGAAGAAGAGTTTGACTTTTTGGGTTTGTTCCACAGGCACTTATACTTGGGGAAAACAGGCTTGTCCTTTGCAACGAGGAGATGTGTTTGTAGTAGACTTAGTTTGTCAGACTTGTTGCTGTTATTTCCTTTATGGATCAGACATGAAAACCGGGTAACGAGTTAAATTTAGACTATCAAAGGGTGAATTAAGTAGCATAAATACTTGCAGAAGAACTTCATTTAAATGTGCTAGATTGATTAGTTCTGATATAACTGTAAATCAATACCTTCAAATCCCAAAGCATGTGATGTTTGCTGGAACACAGAGCAGACTGCTGTATATGCCCTGCCATTTTAGAAATGCTTTGCCCAAGAGGAACCACATCTACATGTTAATGTGTCACATTTCAGTATGAACTTTGGAAACACACATGTTGAAAAATAAGTGCCTACAAATCACACATTCTACCAGCTAGCTTCTTGTTCAGGCCATGTATTCTGAAGAGCATGTTAGAAATCTCTTGTTACAGTGCTTTGAGCCCACTTGGTGAATCTTGCAGTAAAGGAAACATTTTCTTGTTATCATGCATGCTTTACATGTGATACCCTGTTTTGTGTATGATTCATCACCAGTATCAAGATCAACCTCGTGGTCTCTATAGAAGGCCCAAAGAAATCACATGTTTCTAGCAGCATTTGGCCATGATCATCAGAGGAGCCATCCAAAGAAAACCATACTCTGTGTTTTTATCATCAGCCTCCAAGGAAGACTGAAGTAATGAGTCCTCTGGTCAGCCTGCCAGAGGGGCCCTGTCCCCAGCCTTGCCAAGCATGTGTGGCCAGTGCAGGACATCTGTCCCAGCTCAAAACCAGGCTCTGCTAGGGCTGGCTTTCAAGACAGCCCAACACAAGCTGAAGAAACCTTATTTTAACCACCTCAGCTAAAACTGACTCAAGGAGAAAAGTTTGGGCCATTTCACTTTTATTTTTTTTCCAAGGCCCCTTCTACACACAGATGTTTGTGAGCTCTGAGGGAGCACAGTGGGGGTCATGGGACTTTGTGGGTCACTACCTTGGAGCACCCTGAGGCACATTTTTATCCCAACTTGCAGGTGAGTATCCAGTGGAGAGTGCTGCAAAGGATAAGCATTCCTCTGGTCTTAGTTAGCCCCTTATGCCTGTTGGGATTTTCTTCTAGCACTATTGAGAGCCCAAGCTTATGTATGATGTGGATGCCCTGGGATTGTGGCCCTGGAAAGTGCTTTTACATCTCACTGTGCTGATGTGGGTGAAGATGTAGACATAAAACATATCAGAAGTGGAAAGCTGGGGACAACCTGGAGCCAATCAAAATAACAAAAGACAGTTTATAAAGTTAGACAAAATGCCAAGAACAGAAACTCATAGATTAAATAATGGTTTTGAGGTAGGTTTGGTTTTGACTTTGGTTTTGATTTGGTTTGTTTTTTTTCTCTGAAGCAAACTGGAGGAACAGAAAGGATCAGAGCAGTAGCTACAGTGCTTCAGCTGCTCCCAGCTGGTGAGTGGCTTTTTAGGAGCATTTCCAGCAGGTGGACTTCAGAACAGTGGGTTGATTACTGCAGACTGGGGCTCTTAACGAATCAGCCTTAGAATAGTAGAGATTCAGCCATCTCTAGAGGAGATTTAGAATTTAACCCTTTTTTTGTAAAGTGTCTAAACACAGCTAATTTCTATAAAAGTAATTATGATAACCAGAGCTTGCTTTGGGACTGTGTTCCAGGATTTCAGGAATATCTCTGGAATTTCAGAGTTTTATATAGAAATTTCATCTGCTATATAAAGCTGTGTAGCTATGAATGGAAAAAAAAAATACTGAAATACATATTTCCAGAATTTCAGGTACTACAAAGATAGTGTTCAAAATATTTTATTTAAATATTCAGCAACAATCTGCTATAGGAAAAAAGAGATTAAAATACAAATCTGCATGAGTGTATAACCACCTCACCATTGATTATTATGATATTCATTTATAAGAGATACCTAAAATGGCAAAGAAGATCTTGGGGCAAAATGAGGCATTACTGAATGACTGTTGACTTTTTTTAACTATAAGCAGCTATGTTGGAAACATCTTCTAAATGTTTTTCCTCCTTTCCCAGGAGGATTATTTTGTTCCCTAAACAACCTTAATGTACCATATATGTTTCATTATTTTGTTCCATTCCAGTATGTGCAAGTTTCCCTTAAAAATGATTGTGATGTCTGTATATATTATATTTACTGGTCATTTCCAATCTAGGGTAGTCTGTGATGGATTACTGTAGAACCATAGGATAGTTTTGGTTGAAGGGGACCTTTAAAGGTCATATAGTCCAGCCTCCTTCATCTAGGGGCATTTTCCATTTCTTTGGCATCTGACAGCAGTGTGAGCTTGGTGCCATCTATTAGAAAGAACTCTTTGCAAAAGCAGCATTTTCAAATGTGAAATCTTAACAATATCAACTTATTAACTTGAAACTATTTTCCTTGGTAAGACAGCAAGAGCAAGAAAGATAATGTAATTATTTAAGTTCAGGCAGGTCCAGATTTCTAACATGAAGTTTCAACTAGAAGTTTCTGTTTCTCATTCCTCTCCATGTCAAAGCAGTAAATTTTCACTGGAAAATGATTCAATTTACCTTCGAAGGATTCAAATATATCTTAGGGTTTATTGGGACAGCTTTTTAAAAAACAAACCCAACACTTTTGCAATTTACTGAATCACCGAGAATGAGGATATCAGGTTTGTAAACATGAATTAAGGATTACAGTGCTACTGGTAACGTCACAAATAGCTGCAAGCATATAATCTCCCCAGAAAATGTAGTTTTATTGCAATATGTAATTAGAAAAGTTGTATTTGTGGCTTCGAATTCCTCACCTCTCTACAGATTTATTACTACAGCTCTGTACTCTTATGGTTGGCATTTTACATCCCTAGGATGTTTGGATTTAATCAGAATGTCAACACTGGCACATTCTGTCACAGAAGAAAGACTGGGGTTGAGTTTTAATATTGGAGGCGTGGCTAGATAATGAAATTGATGTGTTTGCTGGAACATACACTTGAGATTCCCTTGAAAGCAAGCCCAGATCTAAAATTTCCAAGACAACTTTTAATACTCTCAGCCAAAGACCAAACCCACCATCTGTGAAGCTGAAATGTGGTTTTGCTGTGATTTGTAATGCACAGACCAAGGTCATGAAAAATCTGCATGTTAGCAAAAGTCTGATGTGGGAAATCTGGGGCTGAGGGTGATAGCAAACTGGAACTCACCTTAGTGATGGGGGATTCTCATGCAGTTCCTCCATTGTCTGCAGCTTCTGGCTTGTGTTTTCATATGGTTCCAGGGTCTGGCTACCTCATGAGATAAGATGTTTTGTTCAAACTGACTTTGTCTGATGGACTTTCCTTCTAGCATCAATATTGTGCCCACAAAAAAAATTGCAGTGAAAATTTACTGCTTTCATCCAGAGTACCCAGAAGTGACTGTCAGAACCAGAGTTACAGTGGCATTACAGCCATGGTGCTCATACAGCTGCAGTAGAGGCTGTGTTGGACTGTTTCATGCATTATAGGAGAAGAATTCAATTATCTTGAAGTCATCCTTAATAAAAATGAGAAGTCAATTAAAATTAATGCAGTCTTCTCCTTCAATGCAGACTTAAATTCAGGAGTTGGAAAGTTATCAAAAAGGTTGCTTATTGAAGATCATAACTGACAGGAACCACAGCTCCTATTTTTAAATATGCTTTCTTTATGCAGCTCTGCATATCCTTTATTGTCTACTGCTATGAAATACTTGGTTAACTAACTGCAATTCTAAGGGGAAAAAAAAACTTTCATCAGTGCTGAGATTTTTTCTTCTCTACTTTCCGTTGCCTCTTTCTAATTTTTGTTTTCTTATCATTCTCTCATTCTCATTGCAGTAGGCATGTACTGTATTACAGCAGTGCCTAAAGAGCTGTTTATACAATGGGAATAAAAACTTACTGCAAAGAACATGTAGCTTTAAAAGTAAAACAGAAGGGGGGGGAGGAAATAAAATATTTTCTAGGCACTCAGATGAGGCAGAACACATGCTTGCAGTCACAGAGGAGGAGTCAAAGCTTAAGTGAAGTATGAAGAACCATACTTTCATAGGCTTCCTGCAACAGGTGATGTTACTTGTGAGGAGACCCTGACCTGATTCCCTGAATGCGGTTTCCCAGAGGTGACTTTCTCCTGCTTAGGGGGCAAAATGAAGTGCTGTCTTTGAATCCTTCATTTGCACTAAGAAAAACCTTTGAAGAGACTGATAAATATTGCAAGGACACTTTCTCCCTTCTCTTCCAGTAACTGTACCCATTCCTTCACTACCCCTCACAGGGTTATGTATGAAATGTGTGGTACCATGAACTGCTGTATACAATGAGGGCTCATAGACTGCTACAGTTACTATTTCTACTCTTTCTCCTTAAAACTCCACATCTCTGATATTTGTGATTTCAGTGCTGTGTGGATTTTCAGATACTGAATTCCCATGCCTCAGAGACTTGATATAGTCTCCTTTTTGCCTTCTCAGTACCACATTTTCCTCCTTCTGTATAAACAGAAACCTATGAGCCCTGTGTATTAGAATCCATCATGGGAAGAAATGCTCTGGAAATGAAGTAGCTAACTGTACTTTTTGTGCCTTTCAAGGACATAGTTTCTTATGCCAGAGAAGAGGAACCACTGAGTAAACAAAAAGTAAGAAACAAAAAAGTAAAACCTCCTGCACTTTGGACTATGACAAAGATCAATGTGAACCTAAGGTCCATTGTATGGCCTGAACACTTGCCAAAGCTATCAGTCCCCTCTTTGGCATATAGTGGTATTACAGGCTTGCAGAAACCCCATTAATAAAAGGATTTGCATAGGAACCAATAGCAAGGCACAGTTTTAAACAGGTATCTATTGAAGCATTCTGTTAAATAAAATTCAACAAAATCTACTATATTTAGACTTGTACTTCTCCACTGTCAAAACATTGCTTCTCAAAACTGCAGAATGCCCTCAGGGAGACACACATTCCTGTGTTGAGTAAGGAGGCAAGAAAAGGTGTGTCTGGCATGAACAAATCTTGGTCAAATGTTTTACATTAACTCTACTGCATGCAGGGCTTGCTCTGAAAACAATTAAGAAGAAGAGAATGTTCCCCTTTCACTTTTGTCTTGATTATCTCTTCTGCCCTGGATACTAGCCAGTTCATTAACATTTGGAATTAAGATTCTGTAGTGGAGTAAGAGAAGCAAAGTGCAGGACTTGCAGTAGCATCAGAGCATTACAGCAAGGGTTCTGCTGTAAGTCTCATAGATCCCCACTCAGTACTTTCCAAACATCTCATTCTGTGCTCTTCAAATGACCTCTGTTTTGCCTCCAAAACAAAGCTGTGTTAAGAGCGTGACCCAAGAAGCCAGAAGAAATTGGCCCAGACTATCTTTTTAATTTTTGACCCTGCCCATTCAGTAGATTCATGCGCTTTAGAGTTAAGCCATTATACCAGTGCCATCTTCCATCAAGTACTTCTGCACTGGGGGAATGTACCAGCATGAGACTGCCCTTTGGAGAAGTTTCTAGGATACAATTTGTAAAGCTAACTCCAGCAATTGTACCTTCTTAGAGGTCAAGATTTGTTCCTGTACATATAAGGAATTCATTCAGACTATGTGAATCATGGTGTGTCCTTTCTTTGGAAAATTCTTTCCTGTTAGGATGTGAGGCACTGGAATGGGTTGTCCAAGGAAGTTGTGAGTGCTCCATTCCTGGCAGTGTTTAAGGTCAGATTGGACGAAGCCTTGGGTGACATGGTTTAGTGTGAGGTGTCCCTGCTTATGGCAGGGGGTGGAACTAGATGATCTTAAGGTCCTTTCCAACCCTAACTATGCTATGATTCTATGTGGTAAATAACTGCTTTCTTTCCTTGTAAATTCTGTCTTCTAGAATAATAGCCATGGGTTGTAATGGAAGATACAACATTAAATGTTTACACTCTGTCAAACCTTTTTAACAGTAAGGAAAAAGGCCACAGAACTCCCATTTCTTATGAGTGAAAAGATTCTTAGCTGCTTCCCTCTGCCAGTATCCCCACTGTACACAGTCCTTCCTATTAAAAGGGATCAAGTGAGGCCAAGTGTTTAAGAAACCCAGCTTTTAAAAATTCTATTTGATCCTAAGCTAACACACACTTTGGTGTCTCCTCAATGCAGCTGAAGTTTATGTGTACCTCTATTGCCAGCTGTATAAAACTATTATTGTTGGCTCAGACAGTGGTTATGTGCAAAAAGAGACTGGTCTTATCAACATGGATATAAAAGATAAGGGTCAGGGAAAATTAAGCATTTAGCATTATAAATCTTAAAAAGCATCTGTATTTTGTTCAGTGCAGGTTCTGTTTGAGAAAACTGAGTCAGGCAGTTTATTACTGTTTCCTAGTAAATCTGTTTTAATTGAGAACCATATTTTGAAAGAGAAAACCAGTTATTTTGTCATTGTTTGTACACTTTTTAATATTGTTCAGTGGTTCTGTAAAGAATAAGATTTTCAGGTAGGAAGTCTGCAGTTTATTTATTATTGTACATGAAAACACTTTGTCACTTACAGTTTGCTGCTGATTCCTTGCTGTGATAGTTTTATCAGTTACTAGAGAAATCATGTTCTCTCCCCAGCACCATAAGAGCGTGTGCAATGCCACCTTTTCACTGAGTGCACCATCTTTTCATTACAGAACAAGCCCACTGAACATCTGAAAACTTAATTTAGAGAAGTGCAATGGCACTGGTTTAAATATTTCGTATGTTTTATATAAGTGAAACTACAAAAAAGGAAGAAAAAGAGGCTTTGAGGAATGTAAATTACTAAAGTACAACTGAATCAATCACATGCGACTTTGCTGTAAATAATGCAGTGGCTCACAGGATCATTCAACTGAAATTCACTTCTTTTCTTCCCCTACTAAAGCCAGTATTACTACATATAACATAGAATAAATGTAATAAGCAGTGTCTCAGATAAATTTGGTTGTGGTTGAGTGTCTATGTGTATGAAAGAAAGGAGAGAGAGCATCATCTGAAAACGGTTTGAAGATTGTCCCTATGGATCTACTTGCAGATAGCCTCAGACTAATATTTGGATTTTCTGGTTGAAGTAGTTCTGGAAAAGAAAAGGCAGAGACCAGACAAAGTACTTTCAAACACTGAAGATCAGCCCAAAGATCCTTGTATTAAAGAAATCCAACTCTCTGTATTATATATGTAGATGACAATAATGTATCTTTTCTATGGAATGCCTTTTGACTCACAGCAGGGCTGACTGGCCAGCATGGTTAACCTTCCATTGCCTCAGAATGTATGCAAAATTTTGGTGACATGTTTTAGTGCAAGGTGCCCCTGCCCATGTCAGGGGGGTTGGAACGAGATGATCTGAAGTGTTTGACACTAAGTCTAAAAAAATGTTAGAAGGTCTGTTAATTTAAAGGGGAATGACAGAGAATGTAGTGGTGCTCTTATATCTGCTTACACGAATGTTTTTGTAGACAAGGGAAGAATTTATTAGAGGGTAGGAAAGGACAATATTACTTTGCAATAAATCAAACCATAGCTGCTCTGCTTTTTAGTATTTATAAGAATTTTTACCCTCAAATGATGCAAAATATATTTTTGAAATGCAAGAGGCATGGCAGACCACAACATTGAGTAAGATTTCCTTATCTGCAACATGCCATGTCAGTCTGCCCTCTAAGACTTGTGCAAGCTGTGTGTCCAACTTCTGTTCCTAATTCTTTTTCTTTAGGGTAATAATGCTGATACTTGAAGAAATATCTTGCTATTCAAATCAATAGAAAAGCATTTAAACAGTCAAAACACTGCAGTGGATATCAAGTATGTATAATATATTGTGTTTCCCAGCACAGAATGTTGTCTGGTCTAGCCATGCTGTGATGCTGGTTTGTTGACTGAGACACCATTGTCCTGAATCAGACAACCAGTTTGTAAAATGGAAAGACAGCTTCCACATCCAGGCCATTTGGTCATAGTGTGTCATGGGCAGCATTTAGTTGTGGTGACCATAGACCATTACATTGCTCCTGAAATCCTTGTTTATATCACCAATAAAGGCTTACTCTTCTCTGCTACTTCATTCAGTAAAAATCTTTTCTAAGCAGCTGCCAAGTCACTCATCCAGGGCCCTGCAGCACTTGCAAGCTTGTTTTGCAGGCTTACATGCAATCCATGTAGGAAGGGTGGAGAATGTTTGTGGTACCAGCAAGTCCTTGTGTCATCCAGTCTAAGTAACCTTGGAAAGTGAATGCTTGTGCTCCCTGATGCCATCACGCCCTATAAATGTAATATTAAATGTGAAGTCTGTTGAGAAATAGTGAATTGTACTGTGCTGTCTACAAGTCCTAATTGACCTCAACATTTCTGATCTCATAAGTAAACACTGCATTCATAAAAAACATATAAAGCACACTTCATAAAATCAGACTTTTTGCTGTGTTGTTTTCTACCTGCTGGCTTTAAAAAGTAAAGGCGAAACACTGGTCTTCACAGAAAATAAGGATAGGCAATAGTATTCAGTGTAAAATTTACTGTGCTTCTCATTAGAAAGAATACTGGTTTTCTGTGACTTATAAAAAACAGAATACATTTGATACTAAAAGAATAATAGGCTGAAATAAAATATTTCATGTCAGAAATGGTGTTGAGTTTGATGTCCTTATGAAGAGAATGCTGAATGCAAATTACATAGTAAAAAGCCTGGACACTTTATGTTACTGAGGCTAAAAGTATTCTTTAGAAGAGCATGCCTTCGTTTAAGAACTGCTCATTACATACAAATGGAAAATGTGCACCATGTGAAAACAGCATTTATATTTATTAAGGTTTCTGTCAGTTGAATTTCATAAGCAACAGAGGAAATACAGTGACCTTAAAAATACAAATGAAGTCTAATAGTCAAATAAGGCAGTACGTGCAAAACATAATAATCATGTAAAATATTCTTGATCTACAGACATGAGAAGCATGGAAGATACTAAGAATTTAAAATATTTGTTGGTGAGTGACTGTTATTGCACCTGTGATGTCTGCATTCACCTTTGAAGCAAAATCATTAGAATGATTTGGGCATCAGAAAATCACGATGACTTCAATTTGCAGGAATCTGCTTAGCATATGATTTTTTTTTTGGGCCAGTGGTTTGTTTTATATGTGCACATTTTAAAGATCCGAATTCAACCTCAATCCCAAACAAATACAGATTCTCTGCCTGGCCTCACTTTTCCTAGAAGTGTTGAAAACAGACGTCAGAATAATGATGGTATTTATAAACATACCTTTCATTCTGACAACTCACTATCTGATCCCTGTGTTCTCCTGTAGGATCTACAAGGGGTAGTTCTGTGCTGTCACCCCACTGCACTGCTGAGCTATCAGAAAAACACTCTAAAAACCCAGCCAGTACTCTCCATATATCCCATACTGTTCCATTAGCAAAAAGTGTGTCAAGAGAGAAAACGTAGTAGCAGTCAGAGAGGTGAGGTAAGGTAAAATGTGGCCTTCTACCAGTCGATACAGCTGGTAGTTGAACCAAACCCAGAGAAAGTAGACCATAGTGTGAAGGCAATTTCCCAAAGTGCTGAGCAATCAGAATACCTGAGTATTGGAAGCTTAAGTTGCAAGCGATCATAGCTGTTTGGCACAGTCCTCAGATTTCTCTCTGCTTGGTCATGGAACATAATTTTGGGGGAAAAAATTGTGGTCATGCTCATAATCTCTGTGCTTGGCCAAAGAAGGCAAAGTAACAGCTCCTAGTGCTTTGCACAGAGCATCAACAGGAGGAGTATCTCCCCTCTGACTTGTGTTTTAAACTTATTTTAGCTCCATCTTGTATATTTTGCAAGCAGGAATTTTGTAGCCTGTTAGAGACCTGGTTCTGATGCATCTGTAGGACTTTGGTAAGCAAATCTTGGGTACTGCGGCTCCTGTCTTCTGGTAAAGTATCGCATTTTGTTTGCTAAGTCATACATGAGTAGGCATTACACTTGATAGACTGTTTCCAGGTTCATTTTATAAAAATATGAAATACCAGGTTACAGGCTTTTCTCAGAAACACTCTCTGTGGGCCACTTCATCTCTCAATTGCAATAGCTCTTCCATTCCTGAACAATAACTTTGCATGGCAGTCCAGTATTATTTTGGATTACAAAATAAATAAATAAATATGATCTCTTTTCCTAAAAGCTCTGACTTCTGAAGATTCATGTTAATTTTTGAAAACCAAAGAATCACCTCTCCTGTGCCTGCATGTGGACGAACAGCGCTGTGAAACTCAAGTGCCAACTATTTGTATTAGAGTGTGGAGTGGCATCTGCAGAGCCAGGGTGTGTGGGCAGGCTCCTCGCCCTGCCTGCCAGCAAGCTCCGCAGCTCAGCTGAGTCAGCACAGAGGGACATTTGTTTTGCTAAATCCAAAGCTGTGGTAGGACATGTTCTCTGCCCTTTCAGAGTCACAGTTTGCTTCCCAGACCAGTCTACAGGCAGTGTAACATACCCAGGATGTTTGGTGGTCTTCATTCAGTTCTTTTATCTACGTTTGCTTTCCTTTGTAGAGCACAACTTCAGAGCTCTTAATGCTTAGACATTTGAGAATTTCCTGACAATCCATTTGGATTCTTTTCCATGCAGGCTCCTGACTTTGCCACCCCACAAATGTTCATGACTCTTCCTTAAATGAGGTCACCGATATTGGCAGTTGGTGAGATGTCTGATTTTATGGATAAGACAACTGATATGGAGAAGCCACACCAACTCCTGTTCACTTCAAGAGATCAAAACAGGGAGTGAAATGAAGGCAATGTAATAACTTTTCTCCGTTTGTGCTTCCAGATCTGTAGCAATTGAAGTGTCTCATATCTCTGTCTGAGTCCCCAGACCTGTTCTTCTGGGCTCACTCAGTCTGTAGAGGTCACCCCCTTCAAACTGCAAATGACGCAAGAACTTGTGGAGGACTTCTGGTCTCACAACAAGGGGACCAAAGAGAGGTGTCATGCCAAGTCTTAACATCAGAATGGCCAGGCAGAACAAGGCACAGGTAGTGTTTTACTCATCCAGCCTAGTGTCCTATTTCCCAAAGCAGCCAGCAGCAGGTGGCAATTAGGGAAAGAGTATATATGAGGACAAGTATGGAAAGACGTCTTGCTGGTATTTCCTCTGAGCTTTAGGCAGTTGGTGGCACAGGGACGTCCACAAAGCATAATATGTATCTGCATTCTTGTGCTTAATGGGTTTTGATGAACTCTATGAACTTTTGTGATTACTTTCTGAAGCATTCATAGTTTTGGCGTACAGAAAATCCTGTGGTAATGAATTCTGTGATTCAGTTATCATAGAGCCATAGAATGGTTAGGGTTGGAAATGACCTTAAGATCATCTAGTTCCAATTTTCCTTTTCTTTAAATTTTATTAGTAATTTCATTAGGTGCCCCTACTTCTCTTATCATAACAAACAGTGAATAGTTTTTCTCTATTTTTACATCCACATCGTATTGTTTTCTCTGCTTTCCTAGCAAGAAGCAGCATAATGCTTTTGCTGCTCTTTTCTGTAAAATGTCTGGGTACATTGCATCTTTTGTTTCTTGAAACAGGGTGAGCAGCAGTACTCTATATTCACGACAAGAATTTGAAGAGTAGTGTAACTATATTTTTCTAATAATTCATATTTATTTGGCATTTCAGGTATCTGTTGACTGACATTTTCATATATCTCTTTACTGGATGGTAATCGCTCATTTAAAGCTCATCACTATGTATATATATAAACATAGTTATGCACTCAGGAAAGCTTGTCTTTACTCTGCATTTATAAATAGTGAATCTCACCTGCCTTTTTTTTATGATCTATATTATGGAATAATTTTTAACTTTTTTTCCAGTAGATTTGACTTTCCCACATAATTTTGTATCATCAGCAAACTCCAGCATCTTCTTGTTCTCTCCTTTTAGACTAATAATCCAGGAAGTTGAAAAGCATTGATCTCTGTTGGGCTGCACTGATAATCATTCTTCCTGTGTCGTGAAACCTGATTCTTGCTTGTGTACTCTAAAGGATATTAAATGATGTGTCCTCTCGTCCTACAACAGGTTCATTTCCTTGGTGAGGGACATGAAAAAGCTGTCTGAAAATATAAGTACACTGCTATAAACTGATCATTCTTATCCATACGTTTATTGACTCCTTCAAAGAACTACAGATTTACAAATGAAGACTTAACAGTTTTGTTGATACTTTGCTATTTTACTTATCCATATGTCCTCTAATTCTGTTATTACAATTTAATTCCTTCATGAAGTCTTGAGTAACAGCAGAGGACCTTTACTGCTACAGAATCCAGCAAAGCTTTCTGTACAAAAACCCCCAAAGTTACAGGCATATAAAACAAGTCTAAAACATTAAAGTTGGTTTTTTTTTTTTTCAAATTGCTTTCAGGCTCCTAATAAAGATTATATTCAATTACAGCAATTAAGAATCTGTCAGCACTACTGAACTTTAAAATGAACAGCTGTAATTTTGGTGCTTGAAGAGACAGATGAGAAAGACCACAACAGCATATTTAATACTCTATATTTAAGAAGAACTGTGTCTTTATAATCAGTAAGTATTATGGTAGATTACTAATAAAAATTAAGCAATTGCATTTTATGCAGAGTGAGACTTACTTATGTGCCCCTGGTGTCCTGCAACAGGATCAACATCTCAGCACTCAACACCACTACCTTATCTCTGCATCAGTTCAGCCAGCCTAGCGGATCAGCTGGACCAATCACTACAGCTTCTGGAACAAAATTGAGACAGTTGCACTACACTACAATTAGGTTATTGTGCTACTAGAAAGCACATCTTACTTCAGTAGCCTTGAGCAATAAGCCATAACCCGTGCAACATCAGATTTGTATGAACTTGAGAGGCAAATTCCATCATATTCAAATATATGATTTTTTCCCTTTCTATTTTGTAAGAAAACAGAGCAAAGCTAAACAATGTGGGGGGGAGGGGGGGAGGTATCCCTTCTATTCTAATCATCCCCTTTCCATTCACCAAGGTTTGTTGGCCTGACTAAGGTTTATGGCTAAACCAGTATGCTCTCTGTATTTCCAACCTGGAACTGGTATAATTCATTAACATTAGGACCAGTATTTGGAAGAAATAAGCTTCTGACTTATATAAAACATAGCAACCTCTTTCTTTGATGACAAGCATGTCACTAGTGCTTCACGTTTAACCACTGTCAGCCAAATCACCTACCAATTCTGAGTCTTGATCCTGAAGCACTGGAGTAAAAGAACTTGACAGATAACCATTAATTACCCATCACTTGTATTTCTTTGGGATTTTGTATACAGTATGTGTACACAGTATTTCATTCTCAGATGAAATACAAGAAAGATGGGGAGATACGCCATTAAGCATTTTAAATGAAGCCTACGGAAGAGCCCATCTAAGCACATAGAAGAAGATTAATCAGAAAGGCAAACAGGATCTTTAAAGTTGTGTATGTGCATGGGTTCTCAATGGTGTGTATACAGCATTGCAGCTAAATGCGGCTGAATGCAAGAGAGACAACAGACTTCAAATCATTTCTGGGGATAACTGTGACAGTAATCAAAGACACAGAGAGAGAGGTGAGAGTTAAGCTGCTAAATCTCAGAGTGAAAACTAGTGTGTATAAGATACAGTTTCTTAATTCAGAAATAATATAGTGATCGACAGCTTTCAAATGATTTTGCTAGCTAGAAGTGATGTATTTGATTTTTTAGGATAAACTGTAGTAATTATCCCCAAAAGGACAGAGTGAGTAACCATCCACAGGTTTTCTATGTGATAGCATGGGAGCAAATGAATCAGGCATATGTTTCTGATGTGGTACCAGTGGGGGAGGGAAGGAGACAGAGACCAGATGTTCCTTAAGAAGCAAGATTTAACATTAAAAAAAAAGCAGAACTTACTCCTAATAAGATCAACGTACTCCCTCTTGGTTTTCATTCAAAAAGAAAATTTCAGGAATGTCCTGCACAGATTTAGATGACTCTGGAAAAGGTATGTACAAAAGGCTTTCATACACTTACTTAAGGAGAACAACCACAAAACAGGTAGAAAAGGATGGAACAGAATTTGCTTTCTTTTTTTAACTAATCCTTAATCCTAGAATGCACTGCCTAAGCAGGAGTAAATAAAATAGAAAATTAGTAATTCTTGTCACAAGAATAGAATTGCAACCAGAAGGATCAGCTGTTGCCGGTAGCTTTATTCTGGCTCCCGATAAAATTCTGATCATAGTTTTGACTCATTTATCTATAAAATACCACTGTACTTCAGATGGCATTCCTACTTAGAACTGGCATTATGTGGCTGCTCATCAGCTGTGCTTAAGTCTTATTTTTCTGGATGTCTGAGAAAAATCACTTTGTTTAAATCCATTAAAGGGATCCTTGTATGTTAGATATCTTCATGTCTAAAGGTTGCAATGAAAACCCATAACCTGTAGCTAAAAGCCATGATGTTTCCTGAATGGAAAATGATTTGATGCCAACTGAATAAAATGGGAGAATGTGAAAAGCAGTCGATTATGTCTTCAAACAGACTGAACCTTCATTATCATATAGGGTCACTTCAAGCATTTATTAATGTGAGCTTTCCCCCTCAAGACAGGACTAAGGCTATAACTATAAGGAAGTCACGAGTCATGGTCATGAGGTGGCAAGATACTGATCAAAACCAGATGTTTTCTGTTTTAATGAACTGTATCAATGCTTTGATTTGAAATTTCAATTGCAATATGACTGCTTAGTATTCAGAAGTGATGTATGGCGGAACTGAATTATAACAACTCTATCCTACCAGAGGGACATTCTATTTTATTATGAACCAGTCTGACAATGTAAAAAACGTCTATTGTGAATTGGAATCCAGTTCTATTGTTTCTGAGCAAGTATAAGTAACCTTCTTACAGGGATACAGTACATTAACAACATGATAAGCATTTAATGAGTGTTAAGGACAGAATAGTTACAGTTATAAAGCAAACAAGGAAAAAAAAGGCAAGACTGTTTGCCTTCGATTCAAATACCTGAGGAATAATAAATTTTCTGATCACCTTTTGTAAGTAATTATTTATTATTTACATAATTTATGCCTCTGTGGAGGATGGGATTAGCTAGTAAATACTACAGAGTCATCAGTTTATACTGTCAGTGTTTTCCACATCCAGTTTCAAAACACATGATGAAAGAACAAAATATCAATGAGATGATGAAATTAAGATGGAGACATCTGTGTGTACTGAAAAGTAACTTTGTTCAGCTAGTGTTTAATACCTAGTGAGCATCCTTAAACTGCACGGGCATCTGTATATGCAGGCACACATGCATACCCTTTAGGGCCCAAATTAATTTTCATACAATTTCCTGAACAGAAGAGAACATTCTGTTTATAATAAGCCACTACTGACCAAATAGGTATGAACTGAAGACCTGGAGGTCATTTCATGTTTATTTAATAAGGCAGTCTATATATAGAGATATGTAATTGCAGTTGAAACTAAAGGTCTGCCATAACCATAGAGAAGTCCCAGTATGATATTCGTTCGTCCTCAAGTCTGTATTTTAAAATTTCCATGTTGGTATCTTTGATACTTAACAAATGCTGATATGATAATGTAATTGTTGAATGTGCCATTTAGTCATCTAACCAGAAATATATTTTTTGGGGAAAAAATACAGATAAGGCTTTAGAATAAACTTATAGCATCAGTGACAGTTGGATAGTGACTCTGGGATATATTTTTCAGAGAAGATGTGTAACTGCTGGCAGCAAAGGTTATTATTTGCTTGAATATTTGAAAATTCAGACCATACACAGCTGAAATTTGATGCTTGCAAGTGTCAAAAAATTGTGGCATGCTTTTGAAATCTGATCAAATTATTCTGCAGGATGCAGTTAAGTGTATTTATGGAGCAAAATACACTCACTTCTATTCAGTTTCATATGCTTAGTATGCATTTCTGTAACTATGCTGTGTATGCCAGTACAGGACACTTGTGAATCAATTAACATTAATTTTTTTCCTGTTTCAGTAATGTTCTAGATTGGATTGTACATTTTATTTATATGATATTCCTATATTTACTCTCCAATTTAAAGGGTGGCATGAAGTTTTGGAATCTGGCTAGAAAAGCGAAATTCACTTTATCCTCAAAGGTGACAAGGGTTTGCTGGGCTCTCCCAAATATAAATTGTCTGACTTGGATTAGGTTATGTATCAACCTAACAAACAAAAACATTTATGTAACTGCAACCTATATCAGAACAGACAAAGCACAAACAGGTCAGATGTTGCAGTGACATCTGACATCAGTGGCTTGTCCTCCTGAAACTTTAGGTTTGATGTGACAAAAAATGAACACAGTGAATGTTATGGTACTCAAATATTATGAAATTAAACCTAAGGAACAGTGCTTAGGACTGCATGTTTCAATGCTTAAATGCATTTTAAGGGGCAGCTGAGATGCCCAAGGTCCAAATGTTCTCCTCAGCCTGGAGAAACCGAACATCTAATTGTGGTACCTTTCTATAGCTTCTACAAAAGGAAATGAATGATTTATTGAGCCAGATTGGAAATATTAATAAAGTAGGAATGTGATTCAGTTTTCTACTGAGAAAGAAACTCCCCTAAAAGAGATGCTGCAGTGGTTTCCTGTCTGTTTCAGTGTTATTTCACAAATAATCAGATACAAAACATAAGCTATAGTTGAAGTTTCGCAGTCTAGAGCCAAGGACTCCGAATTCCCTTGGTGCCCATGTTTATTCTGTCTTGTTCCTTCAATGTGACATTTTCTGCTGGGCAGTGAACAGCATCAGTGGTCAAGCCAGAGGCTGGCCCCATTTCATTCTAATCTTACAAGTAGCAGGTTAGTGAAAACAGAATTATATCCCTACCTGGTGAAGTCTGAAATTCCAGGTTTAGCATTTCTGAGGCTAGTATGCAGATGACAGCTTCCTTCTTGCCGAGTGTCTAATCTGAAAAGAGGATGTGGTATTGTGAAACCTGTATAGACAGACACACCTAAGCCACAGTTTTCTCTGAAGAACCTGCTTTAAACAGGCCCATTTACTCAGTGTTGCCTACTGGTTATCTCTTTTCAACTTCTCCCAAATATATAGTGACACTGAATTGCCCTTTGGAACTATTTGGACCTTCTGAATCACAAAAATAGATTTGTGCCACCATTTTTTACTTCTAGAACTGTGTACTTCCATACTTCATCACGCAAATTGGTGGGTTCATACAGCAATATGCCTGAGAATGTGGGAGTTCTGCATGCCTCAGTTCTAGTCTCTCCTTCAAGGGCTGCGTGTGCATTCTGCATTGTAATTAATTTTCACTGAAACAGCACAGAAAACAGACTGCAGTCTGTTCTTCTGTGTCTTAGAAGTTTCTCTTTTTCACTAGGAAAAACAATTCCTGAATTATTTTAAAATCCTGAAAATAGGTTTCATTAAAAATTGAGGGAGGGGATAGGCTTTTACGAGCGTTCTAATTCAAATCCCTATTTTAGCCATTCATTATGGGTTTTGCAACCACATAAATGGTAAGGTCTTGACCAGACATAGTAATTTAGACTACTTAACAAAGGCATACAGCATCCTCCTAGCATCACCTGAGAGAGTTGGTGCTTGCAGAATGAGTAAGCTTAAATGAGGCATTTGGTTCAGACTGTCAAAATTACATACTTGTGTATAAGCTTCTTATACACAAATGAACACTGACTGATTGACAAATGACTGAAATCAAGATTCTCACCTCAGAAAGCATATGCAAACCTTTTTTCTCACAAAATTAAATAGGTGGGTTGTGTTAGTGCCTGATGTACTGCTGACTGTTTGGGGTAGTGCTGGAAACTTGGCAAGATGAATTGCAAGAAGCCCACATCCTGTACATCAGGCATTAAACTGGCCAAGGCCTAAAGAAGCTTGAGCAGCATCTGCTGGCATTCTGCCTGCATTAGCTGCTGCAATTTGCACTTATTTTCATAAGCAACAAATCTGTCCCTAAAGAAATGACAGGTCAGCACCACTTGCTGTGTTTTTATCTTTTTTTCCTCTCCTTTGAAATACTTACATATATATATATATATATATATAGTTGGACTTGGAAATACTCTTCTTCTTTTGTTGTGCTTTTTCATCCTTTTGACAACTGATCCCTGTTCTCCCTTCCCTACACCACCGGTTCTTTCAGAATGCAGCTCAAGCAGCTCTCCCCCTGCTCTGGTTCGGTACTTTGGGATCTAGCTACAAGACCAGGTTGTGCTTTTATTTACAGCAACAGACTAGCATAACATGTTATTAAGTGTTGCATCATAAATGTAGATATATTCTGTCAGACATTTCTGTAGCTACTGAAGATGGATTTGTGTGTAATATCAATAGAAAGGCATCTCCATTTGTACCACAGTTGCACTGTCAGTTTGAGATAACATAGACTGGCCCTGAAGACTGTCTTGCGCCTTCCTCCCTTCCTGTCCTCTTGTCCACCACTTCCGCTCTTCTTTTTCTTTGCAGGTTGTGCTTTTACAGGTGCTTACAAAATAAAGTTTAATTAGTTCTGTCTAAACTAGAAGATACTCTTAAATGGATCGCCTCTACTGCAGGTTCACCAACCTGCTAAATGAATGCTTGTGTGCACACTGGTAGCACAGGAACAGGCACAAGTTCTGGAACCCCCAGCATAAGAACACAGACGCTGCAGCGAGCCAGAGGAGGTCACAAACATTATCAGAGGTCTGGAGCAACTCTCCTATGAAGACAGGCTGAGAGTTGGGATTGTTCAGCCTGGAAAAGAGAAAGCTCGGGAGACCTTAGAGCAGCTTCCAGTGTCTACAGGGAGCCTACAAGAAATCCAGAGAGGGACTTTTTACAGGAGCATGTAGGACAAGGGGTAATTGCTTTAAACTGACAGATAGGAGATTTAGATTAGGTATTAGGAAAATAAAAATACTATGAGGGTGCTGAGGCACTGGCACAGGTTTCCCAGAGAAGCTGTGGCTGCCCCATCCCTGGCAGTGTTCAAGGTCAGCTTAGGCCGGGCTTTGAGCAACCTGCTCAAAGTGGAAGGTGTCCCTGCCCATGGCAGCAGGGGTGCAACTACATGAGCTTTAAGGTCCCTTCCAACCCAAACCATGCTATGATTATATGAAGAGAAGGTGAGGCCAGCTCCTTCTTTGGAGGGCCAGTTCTAAGAGATTGACTTACAAGCTCTGTGATATCAGTGATACTAGTTTCTGCACCTGGTATCACAGGCCAGAAAATAAACCCAGGAGAGATCCTTGTTGCACATTCAGAGATCAAACAGAAACACTAGCTCACCCCTCAGTGAAATCCTGGTTGTTTCTAGACACTGAGCACATAAATGCAGCAATGGTCAAGTTTCTATAAAGGTGCTCAAGATCAATATAAGTGTAAAAAATATTATAAATATTATAGAACATATTTACGTTTGGTTTCGTTCTATGGCAAAAGGGACACTCATTGCTTATGTATGTAATGTTTACATCTTTACTATCCATTAAAAAGTCGATGAATGTTACAAAGCTTTTCAGAAGGAAATGTGGCCTATAATCCTAAATCCCAGTATATTAGATGTTATGAACAACATGGGGATTAAGCCTTTCAGACCAGACATCTTTGTCAAAAATGTTGCTATTATAGGTATGGCACAACAAAGTAAAAACAGTATCTTAAAGCCTACAACAGTACTACTGGGTTTTTGTGCTGAAGAGGCCTACTGAAATAGTACAGCTCTTACTGTATTCTTCACAATGTAATAACAATGTACTATTAATAATTGTATTACCTTAATGCCTTTAAATTTTATCAGTAGTCAATGAGTGTCTCTGATCTTAAAGAGTACTATTCTTTTATGAACACAGATAGCTAAATCTTGTTTTTACAGTTAAGACAGTTCAATTGAAGGATTTGTTCTTCCTAAGTAAAAACATTGCTAAATGGATGCTTTTGAGTGTGGGCAATGATTTTAATGAAAATTGCATTGCAGTAATAGGTGATTATTTTATACTTCAGTTAGACTACCTGTGAACAAAGCAGAATAAGATAGCTAAAATGTAACTAATTTATAGTTATCAAAATATTTACCCTGAATGCTTCAGAATGTTAGCTGAATCTGAATCTGTAGCGTCTATCATTGCAATATAACAATAAATATGGCCTCACGGGCCAGGGGAGGTTTAGACTGGATATTAGGAAAAATTTTTTCCCCAAAAGGATTGTCCAGCACTGAAACAGGCTGCCCAGGGAAGTGGTTGAATCACCATTTCTGGAAGTATTTAAAATACGTGTAGATGTGGCACTTTGGGACATGGTATAGTGGTGGACTTGGCAGTGCTGGGTTAAAGGTTGGACTCAGTCATCTTAAAGGTCTTTTCCAACCTAAACAATTCTATGATTCTGCTATATAGGATTGGAAGAGAAAGAAAAAAAAATAGAGAACTATTTCAAACTACAAAGGAAACACATGCAATCAGTATAAAAAGAGAGGTGCGGATGTGGCTAGAATTCTGGTGGACAAGCTAGCTCAAAGTCCCGAAAAGTGCAGAGCACCACCTTTGTAGACTAATGCCTGGTGCACAGATGTAGGTAAATTTTGCCTAAAATAGAATCAACAGGGCTAACGACCAATCATAGCTCCTCCACAGTAGAAACACTGTCATGAAATGAAAACTAATTAGTGTTTAGGGCAAGCCAGATCTAGTAGGCAGAATAGTATATATACTAAATATTGAGTGGTACTTAGACCATGCAGTGACTCTGATTTATTCATTGCTCCTGGAACAGACAGATTACGTACCCATTTCTATTGGCAGGTCTTGGGGGGAGAGAGGGAGGGAAGCTAATTCTGCTGCAAATTTCTTGTTCTGTTTCAGATAAAATGTTTTATTTGGGGAAAAAAAAAAAAAAAAGAGTGTTGAGCGTCATTATCTCCTGAGCAGGAACTGATTTAAGTAGTAGAAAGGTTGATTTGAGTGTACTGTTTATATAAAGTAACCCTCAGAAATAAGCGCTCCAAAATGCTGACATTAAACTCTGATTTAATTGAGCAGCTGCTACAAGTGAATAGGAGTTGAGATAGCTCAGCACTTTGTTCCTCTGTTGTACACAACAGATTTGGCTCTACAAGAGCATTTTTTATTAAACAATACTTTCATTTGCAGCTAAATGCAGTATATAATTGCATCATTCCCTGTTTAGAATATAAGCACATTATAGTTCTGTTTTTAAGGTCTATAGCACAGGTATTAAATTTAACAATATGGCTGTTCTTCCAGCCTCAATACTTGCAGAACACACATTGTAAAGCAGATTTTAATAACATAGTCAACGTCTTAGGTATTTCTTTCTCTGTTAAAATTCTGGATCATGCTCTAAATGGTTTTGTTTCTCCAAACCTTAGAAGTCCCAAGAATTGCGAGGACAAAACATGACAGGGCACAAATGACCACCACAAACCAAATGTCTTTTTAACTGTATACCTAGTAGGTTCTGCAGGAAGGCTGAACTGACATAGTCAGTTCAGAGGCTGAGTCAGGTATCAACATGGGCAAATACTTGAAGGAGGGCAGGGATACTTGGGCTGGCCTAGCACAGTGAGGACAGTGTCATCCCAGATGACAGGAAACTGAGCGTGAGGGATGAAATCAGAACAGCAAAACCAGACAATGTCACTCATGGCTGGTCTTGTTTTACAGTTACAGTGGTAAAACATCTTTGTATCAAAAACTGTGAGAAGACTTAAAAGATGCCTTCACTCTTGCTTTCCATGGTTCTTAGTAAAGGAAAGCCGGAACATAAAAGTTATAAAGTTAATACAAAGCTTTGCAACACATGCTTGTTAAGCAGTGAGCTTTCACAAAACATTAACTAAAATCCCAAACTGAAGGTAAGTTCATGAAGATGTACAGCTGGCCATGTGCCTGCCTGAGACTGAAAGGCAGCGATGTCCCTACTGGTCACCCAGGCAGTGAGGAGATCCACATGCCCACCCGTCCTGCCCTCGGGCCTCGCCCCTAACAGCCGTGCCCACGACGGGCAATCTTCTCACAGCAGAGCAGTTCGGGAGGCTGCCTCCTCGCTCCCCCAGCCTGTATTAAAAACAGTGACTCGCTGGCAAGCTGTGAGGTGCCTCCGCCTGACAAACCGCTGCCCCTCCGCCTGAGCGCGGCCTCACCCGCACAGCCCCGCACCGCGACACCCGGCCCCTCGAGGCGCCAGCGGATCTGCTCCGGCCGCGGCCGAGGCTCCTGCTCCGGGTCCTCCCCCGGGCCGGCGAGGGGAGCAAGAGTGGGCTCAGGCCCCCGTGCCTTCGGCTGTCGCGGCCTCCTCCCTACGCGGTTACCAGGTCGCAACCTTCCGCGCCCAGCGCCGGCGGCGCCAGCGCGGCGCCTTTAAATGGAGGCGGGGCCGAGCTCCAAAGTTTGCCCAAGTTGTGGAGCGGGGCTCGCAGAGCTGCGTGTCCGGCCCGGCCATGGGGTTCCGCGGCCGGTAGTAGCTCCCGCCATGGACTACCTCACCACCTTCACCGGCAAGGGCGGCCGCCTCCTGCGCGGCACTGCCAGCCGCCTCTGGGGGGTCGTGCCTGGCGGCTTCCGCCAGGTCCGCTTCCAGGACGGCCGGACCCGAGAGGCGCAGAGTCCCGCCGAGCCGGCGCCAGGTATAGGCGGGGAAGGGGTGGGGACCGGCGGCTTCCACGGCCGGTCAGGAGCCTCCCCGGTAACGGGTTCGGCTTCTCAGCTCCTCCGAGCTTTCCTGGAGAGAAGCGAACTCGGAGAAGCGCGAATAGGAGCAGGAGGGGAGAGGAGAGGATCACTTTCCCAGCGGGGAGCGGCCCGCGTGGCCGGGAGACTTGCAGCGGGCTCTGGGCCTCCCTCTGGCGCCGGGGCTGCTGTGAGCAGTGGCTGAAGGAGGCGGCGGTGGTCGAGGACGGCTAAGGTGGGGGTGCGGTACGTGGGCCACGGCCTGTCCCGCTGCGGGGCCGGGGCTCCTGCCTGTGCCCGGTGGCTGCTTGAGCGGAGCCTGCGCCCCGAAAGGGGGGTGGCACAGGACGGGTAGAGTACAAAAGCCAGCCTTGCTGTTGCTGTACGTCTTCCTGATTTCACGGCTGTGCTGTTACACTTACTTTCATTACCTGCTGCCTTTCCACACACACTTCTGGTACTGTTACTGAGCCGGATGAGGGAAGGTGACTGGAACACAAGCTTCCTGGAGTGAGAGCTCTGTTGTGTACGAGGTGGTGTCTGGCTCCTGTGTGCTGCTGAAGAACAGGCTTTGGAAGTAGGTTGGGCGATGGTAGGGGCAGAAGTAAGGCTCTGCCTGACTTTCAGTGATCCAATGGGACAGTCAGAAGACTTTGTCCTGTGCTTGAGAGCAAGAGGCCTTTGGGCCGTAAGTATGAATATTGTAATGTACTCATCTGAAGTGAGCAGTCAGGTTGGCAAGCGATACCATGAGAACTGGAGGGGTTGACAGCGAATATACACAGACTATGCAGAAGAGGACTGGGCCATAAGGACTCTAGGGAGGCAATGCTACTGTTTGGAAATTAAAAACAAACCATAACACAAGTAGTAAAAGTAGCGTGGCCTTAGGACTGCTTGGAAATTGTGAAAGTACTTTATAAAAATATCAAGACTAGTATACAGTGAATAGTAAATCTTGCTCCTTCTTCCCCCCGGTTTCAAGAAGCTCTCTGCTGGGTTGTTGCTTGCATCTTTTATCATTGTCTGTAGGTAAGGTTGAAGTCAGGTCTCTACTGAAAGGTATTATTAAAGGCAATTAAATTTCTTAATTCCTTCCATGTAGAAGAGTAAAATACTTTTTTCCTCAAGAGAAACAAAGTCTGTTACTTTAGTAGGCAAGGCAGTAGGAATTCTCATGCAGCCTGTTGGATGTAGATGATGTCTCCTTGTGTACCTTAAATCACACTTCTTGCGCAGCAGAATAATGAATAACTACCTATATTTACAATACCTCTTTCTTTCCTTATTCTGTGTCCCTCTTCCTTAAGACAGGGAGAAAAAGAGACAATAAGTTGGTTTTCAGCAGTGAAATTAAGTACTTTGAATAAGGCCTGTACATATTGTTAAAGGCTTGTTGACAGAGATTGCTTGTCTTCTTTTGCAGAAGTGAAATGTCAGTAAAACTCTTCAGTATCTGCTGGCCTTTTAAGTATTACAAGGCCATGTGTTCAGCCGTTGGTCTAAAACGTCTGCTGCAATAAGTGTGATTTCTTGAAGCAAAAAGATCTCTATGACTCTTCTTCCTCTCCTGCCCTGGGACAGAGGATCAACTTAGACTGTGTTACAATCTTTTGGCTTTTCCCTAGCTTTGAGCAGGAAAAGTATTTCCTCAGATACTTTAATAATGTAATACTTAAGATTTGTGTTAATGAAATATGGCTGCAGTTCTGGAAAGCAGTGTAGGCTTCTGTGTGTACATAATTTGATGTGCCTTTTTGACAGAGCCATACTGAGGGGTTTTCCTCACCTAGGCAAAGCACACTGTGCAAGGCCCCATGCTGTCTTCTCCCTCACAGGGTCAGTTAAGGGCAGAAAAAAATACTTGTGACTGTAGGATTCTTCTCTGGCAAGTGTTTTGCTGGCTTCTGCAAGCTGCCTGTACACTGGTAATGAGTGCTGTAGAAGTTGTAACAGTGATGAGAATACTTCAGTTGAAATCCAGACTGTTTTAACTAGAGATGGGTCTCCTCATATTAACTTAAACCTTAATGTCAAATCTCAGCTACTCCAAATGTTCAGTCTCTGTATGTGGTGTTCAGGATCCAGGCCTGATTTTTACTCTAGCTTTTTTCCCCCGTTTAAGACTTTCAGAAAGATCTTGTCAGTGTTCATTGTTCTTGCATGGTTCAATTTTGACTATGCATTATTTCTTAAAAGAACAGTTTTTCACAGATACCGTAAACTCCTGTTTCCACATTTCTGAAACTAAACAACTGGGTTTATTCATACTGCATTGTAGAAGTGAAATTAGTTATTTTTTTTTTTTTTCATGTAATAATTGTAGATTTAAGTTCTACTGTTTTCTGTTTGTCTTTCTAAGCAATTGAACAGCTCTACAGGGCTTTCCAAGTGCAGGAGACAAGTCTGCTCAAATGGTGTACCGTAAATCACTGTTCTGAGCCTGTGTACTACTTTGGGTATGTGCAGAACAGTTTATAGTATTTCTTAGCAGGGAGAAAGAGGAGACGCTGGGAGACTGAGCAGTGCCACGGGAGGCTGTAAACCTGTTTAACCAGTTCCCATTGTTTGCGTCAGCAGCCAAGTCAGTGAAATAACTTCAGGAAGGTGTTTTATCTATTAATGATTGTGGTGGAGGATAAAAATGCAAGGAGAACCAGAAATTCTGGAGAAAGTATATGCCTTTAGTAAAGGTGCTACCAGGAATTTCAGTGTAGAAGTCCTTAAGAAAACAAAACAAAAACCAAAACAAAATAAACACCAAACAAACAAAACAGAACAGCAAACCAGCCTTGTGGGCTTTGAAATTCTTCTGAAGATAGTCTCTTGATAATTTCTAGGAAGAGCTAGTATGTATGTATGTATGCCTAGATTCACTTGGAATGGAATGTAGCTTTCTTGTTTATTGGTAGTATTGCAGATGTTAGCAGATCAGAGTTGCATGTGTTTTTATTTGCTTGAAGATGCAAGTCAAGGCTTTAGAAAAAGTGTGATTAGGGGTTATCTTTGCTGCAGAATTAACTTGAATGCTCAGTTTGAGTCTCAGGTATATAAACCTCTTAAATGAGCCAACAGCATGTCTCAGTTTATTGTGCTGTTTGTGTTGTCTGCTTTGAAAGAGGGACTGTGGCCAGCAGTAAGGGACATGTGTTTTCTTCTTTTCAGTGACGCTGCTGGGGCCATACTACATATATGCTCTTTGGTTTGGTGTTCCATTGTTAGAGGAGGCTTCTGAGAAACTGCAGAGGTTCCATGTTTAGGGGCGTATGACCTGTGAGGAGGGATTGAGGGAGCTGGGCTTTAATCTTGCAAAGAGAAGACCATGGTGGGTTAGAGGCAATCTGATCATGGCTGATGCCTTTTTTCTCTTCTCTTACTCCTGAGAAGAGAGTAGGTCATGAGTTTTGACTTGAGAGGTCTTGGACAGCAGAGTAAACTTCACATAGGATAGTGGTCCATCCCTGGCACAGCATACGGTTTTAAGCTGACCTAATTTGATGTTGACAGTATTGCTGCTTCAGGCTGGAGGCTGAAATAAATGTACTCAAGACGTTTTTCCAGGTAACACTTGGATTCTGCGAGGATATGAAACCAGGCCTGGAGTCTCATCTTTCTTCCCTCCTAAGCATTTTCATTTCACTTCTGTCCGCAACCACTTCTTGAGGGAGAAAACATACTGCACAGGCAATCTTGACTTCCTGCAGTATGTCTTTCAGAAAGTGCAGAAGTTTAAGAAACGAAAACCAGTCATACAGAATTACTTGCTCAGAGAATCCTCTTCACCAGTCTGTCAGAGAAATTGTTTTAGCTGCTTTCTATTAAGAATTTTTGTTGTTGTTTTTCTCTTTCAGGCTCAACTTGATCAGTTCTGAATTGTGTGGCCTGTGGGTTTATTTACTTCTGGTTTTCCTATCAATTTTTGAGTTGGCCAGTAAGATAACCATATACAGTATACCTGTTAAGCTATGTGGCTTCTCAGTCCTTTGTACTATGATGAAGGCAGCAGCAGTGAATTTGAAAGATAAATGTGAAGGGCCAAGTTATGGTATATCTGTCAAGTCCTCCTGTGAAAGTTAGTATCTTCTAAAAGTCTGTCTCAGAATAAAGCAGACATAAGAATAAGGTAGGTGATTTCTTCACTTCATCATTACTCAGTACTTCATTTTCAAGAAATTAACAGGTGTATAATAAAACATGAGAGAGGCTTCAAACTGGGAGACAAATTTCTGCAGGCTTTCTTGTACATACTGTTCTGGATGAAGCACATGTGAAATGTACCAGCACCCTTTACAAAAACACTAATGCTTCACTTTCATGTCTGAAAATACTTCAGTGGGTACAAGCATAAGAAGCAAATGTAGTCTTGAAATGTATCAAGCTGGTGACTCAGTCATCTTGTGATATGTTAATATATGCACAATCTTCCGACTTATGCGCTACTAGTATACAGAAGTGCTTGACTATTCCGGTGGTGCATGTGATGCTAAATGGTATTTTACTTCATGTTATGGTTTGTACTGACACATCTTGCCCCGCTGGGTTTTTTTGTTGTTGTTTTGGGTTTTTTCTTCAAAGCTTTGGGACTTTTCTGCAGCCTTTGTTGTTGATTGTGCTTCTGAGTTTGTTTGCTGACGTACAATTGACCTGGTTTCAGAACTAGTCCATTGGGAACTCATTAATAGACCCCTCCATTTTGCTAGTTTCTATTTCACTCTCCCCTCTACTTAATTTTTTACATAGTTTACAATTCTTAGTCTGCTTTTGCTGTTCAGTAGGATTCTGATGTATCAAATATTTTACTGAAGTTCAGTTTATAGCAGCTCCAATTATGTGCCAGGTTAGTTTATAATCTAGATATAGTTTATTCTAGTAATCTAGTGTCCTTTGAATGCATTTCATTTTTGTTTTAATGCATCATGTTTCAATTCATGTCTTTTTTTTCTGGTTAATTCCCATTTCCAGCATTAAAACAGTTTTGAAGCTGATGCTTTATGACATCCTGCATACATGTGCCTGCTTTTCAACTTACTACATGTATGAATGATAAATTTCTGTTTGTCAGTAAGCAATGCACCTTGCTGTGTTACATGTGCGGATCTTCCTCGTGCTTGGTTTGGTGGTGGCCTCATGCATCTGCATTGCCTGACAGAAGAATGTGGGGAGGAGTCATAATTATCGATAACTCAAATTGCAAGCAAGATGGTTTAGTCCTGCATAAAGTGGGGAAGGCAATGTATTCAAGTTAGGTTCTCAGTGCTTAATAAGCTGGGCTTCAAAAATGTCCAAGAATGAAAACTGTACAGCTGCTCTGGGCAATTAGATTTTTACCTTTTATCCAGTTAGAAGCTCTGCTTTTGGTCTGTTATGTCTGTTGTCTTTTGTTCTTTCATGGCACATTCCTGCAGAGCCTGGCTCTGTGTCTTGATATGTATGTGGAAGTTAGCTAGAAGGTACCTGAGGGCTTTTTCAGCAGAGCTGCTCCGTAGCCGGGCGGTGGCACCCTGTACAGCACAAAGGCTCTTCCTTCCCATGCAGAGGAGTGTTCTGCTGAATTTCATGAGGTTCCTGTCAGCTTGATCCTTCATCCTCTCCAGGTACCCCTGCGCGGTAATTCTGCCCTCAGGTCTGTTGCCTGGGCCCCCTAATGCAGTAAACTTATAAAATTATTAAAATTATTAAACCTGCATATTCTGGATGGAACAGGAAAGGAGACTTGCATGTTAGGGGGATCACAAAAAGAATTTGAATTGTTGCTGAATCTTGCAGGAAAACTATTTTGATGTGTTGAGGTGCTGACACAGTATTAACAAGGTCTTGGATGCATTTAGTTTGGGATTTTGGTTGAGAAAAATGTGAACAAAAGCATCATGTGGAGAGCAGTGATAAGGATCAAGAGTGTTGAGAGCATGACAAATACGTAACAGTTGCTTAAAGGGGGCATTGTTTATGATGCTGCCTTGGTCTGAAAACCTACCATTTTGGCTGGAAAACTGCAGGCTGTGAGCATCTTGTAGGCTACTATTAAGGCCTCTTTATTTCTGGTTCTTAAGACACTGGAAGATAACTGAGAATATTTCAATAATTAGCATAAGCATATCTATCTTCAGGAGAAGGAGGAGGATCAATGAGACAGTCCCTCTGTTGAGATGTAGCTCCTGCTGCTAGGAAACCCAAGTCACCAGCCTTATGGACTATTAAGATTTCCTACTTTAATCTTTTTTGTTTATATATTAATAGAATTTAAAGAGCTAATGGCTGTTAAGCAGAACTAATGTTATAAAGATGTAATATCTATGCCTCCTTTGCTTTATCAATTAGAAAGTTGCTTCATGTGCTGCTAAGTAACAGTGTATTTGCAAATATTTTAAAAAAGAGGCTTCTTTTCTTGCTTTTTCATGATTCAGGTTTTAAAAATCTTTACCCCATATGTGCTGCATGGGTTTGTTTTGTTTTGTGTTTTAAGATCCTGTGAAAACTGTGTCCTAGACAAGCATTTAACAAGGTTACCGCCTCTGCCTTTTTCATAACACATATAAATCTAATGTGTACCTTGCAGTTCTTGTTGGGGGATAGGAGGGAATACACCAACCTTTTTCTCATCTAGATAGTATTAAGCTCAGTTATTACTTACAAGCAATTGGCATTGTGTTTACTTTTCCAGCTTACTTACTTTATCTCAGAGGATACCTGTTTGATTTATCAATTTATTCATCTGGAAAAAGTTATCATTGTAATTGCTAGTAACATAAAAAAGAATGGAAAATCAATAGCTGAGAAGCATTGTAAGGTATTTCGAGTTTTAAGTTTATCATGCAGAAGAATAGTAGGGTAAAAGAAGATTTAATACATTCTTGCTCTGTGCAGAGCTTGAAGATACTCCTAAACAGTTCTTAGCATGTATTATTGCATCATTAGTCACAGTACAAATCTTGAGTTCTCTTTACCAGCTCTTATTGCCAGAAGGATGTGCTATAGAAGGACCAGCAAACAGAAAAATGAAGGTCTACCATTCACCTCAGATAATATGCTAAGGAATGAGAAATGTCACTCTTGTCATGTCAGTTTGAACTAGCAGTGCCACAGGAGTATTTCCAGCCAACCAAAATTCAGTGGCACAAGACAATATAGAGGCTGATAGTTGATACTCTGACACAAATGTTGGAATTTAACTTCAGTTGTCTTCAAACTTCTGTTGAATAATGCCACTGACTGTTACGTATTCTAAGGCCAAAGCTGCCTTATTTATAAACTGTATGTTCCCAAACCCCCTTTTCCTATCTTGTATAAATATGTTGGAGCAGTTCATCGTTCTCTCTGGTTATGCTGATTATATGTAACCATTCTTATGCCACAGTTGTTTGATCTTGGATTTTTGCATGTGTTCATTATGACTAAATATTGGTCTAGTGTCATTTTGAACACTGCCTTCTGTGTATTTCTAGTTACAGTCTTTTAAATCCTAGACAGTTGAAATATTTTCTTGTCATTTGTGGATCTGGTATGTACTTTTTCACTTAATGTTTCAAATTGTTGTGAAGGCCCGGTCCTACAATATGGTAGTTCAGAATTAAAGCATCTACCCTGATGTTATGGAAGGTCTGGTCTTGTTCCTTCCCAAAACAATCTAGCTAGACATCTGATAACCTAGCACCACAGATCCCATGTCCAACAAGTTACTGGTGACTCGAGTCTGTGTGCAGCTCATTCAGTGATGTAAGGTTTTTCTTAATAGTTGTGATCTGAGTACATCAGCCTTTGGTAGTCTCTGCTGGCAGATGAGTTAATGATTGTGTGTAACCTAATGGGATGAGCTTTGTGCAGCAGTTGCCATCAGGAAATGAGTAAAATGAAAGGATGACACTGATTCTCATTGGTGTTGAGGTCTTTTCAGACTGCTGCTTCCTATACTATATCCATTTTCGCATGATCCCTAGAATACACGAGCACAAGGATGGCTGAAAGATGTGTTTACGTATCTCTCAAAAATAAGTAGCTGGCTCATTCAGTGAGAAGTAGTTGGAGGCTTTGCTGTATGTCATCAACAAGTTTGAACTTATGTCTTTGCTACTGTGACCTATTTTCACAGTTGAAATACCTCCTCATTTTGTTTCTAAGACATTAGGTGAAATGGATGTGTTCCGTAGGTACTGGCAGCTCAAGCACTCAGCCTGTGGGCAGAGGTGTGGGCTGTGACAGCTGTGGCCAGTACTGCCAAGCCCTGGTTTGTAATTGTACAAAAGCCCTAGTTTTTGCTTCAGCCCTGCCTGCCTCCAGCTCTTCTTGACTTAGGGAGTCTTTTCCATTAGGTTATGAAACAGCTGAATCTGTATCCATGTACTGAAGGCAAAGTAATGCTACTACCACAGAGGGAAGGAATAAACGTGGGCACTGATGGGAAGGGTAGGAATTACTCTTAAGTAGGGGAGGAAATAACATTAAATAAAAATAACCTACAATAAACTGCAGCTAATAATCTCCTGGGAAATTTGTGATAGGAGTTCCTCTGGCATCTGCTTTTCTCCAGGGTGCCTCCAACAGGGACCTTCCTTCCTCACCCCTTCTCCCTGGCTATATATGGATGAAGTGGGTATATACATTTGTAGTATAGGGCTTCTCTATTTCTATCTGGGGGGGGGGGGGGGTGTGGGCCGGCCATAGGGG
>NDXB01013388.1:40705-68826 GCA_002631895.1 Agapornis roseicollis
TGGGGGGGGGGGGGTGTGTGGGCCAGCCATAGGGGAAGAAGATGCTTGTTTTACAATAGGGATGCTCCATATATAAATAAGGCATATATGGAATTCTGGATGAGGTCTGTCTTTTTTCAACTATGTTCTTTGACTTTGCTTAGGAGTATGTGAACCAGACTGCTGTTGCAAGTAAATGATTAGGCTATTAGCAAAGCTTTGGTATGGACTGAAAAATTTGGAAGAGCTACAGTCAAGCAGTTATTTCAGTTTTTCAGTAACTTTCTGGGGGGAGGCATCTGTTGTTGCAAAGTCAGGTACAGATTTCTGTAGCAAAATATTTGAGCTGGAAGAGAATGTTAGCTACTGTTAAGTCTACACACAAACTTAGAGTGATGCCAGCTTTTAATGTTTTGAATGAAGACAGGAGGCAGAGATACGGTGCCTCGGTATTCAGAATTTCTTGAAATTTTTTAAAATAGGTTTAGAATCTTGACTGTGATTTATAGCTGTATTACCATAAGTAATACAACCTATAGATGAATTTTTATCCTGTAGGTATGGGAACATTCTCCATCAGACTTTTTTCAAGATATAAAAAAACCAGAATTAGTCTGATATTTATTCTCTTATATAAAAAAGTACCCCAGGAGAGTACTAAAGTTGAGTCTGCTAAAAATCACTTTTATTGTTGTCCTCTGCAGATTGCCCTATTGTAGCAATTGTAAGATGTTTCTCTCCCTCTTTTTTGGCACTGCAGAACTTCCTATGTAATTTGTTTGGGGGGTTTTGCCCGGTTCTGGTTCGGTCTGTTACGCACCGTACTCTGTATCTTGATAGTTTCAGCTGTCCATGAAGAATTTTGGGAAGGGGGTATATGAAATTCATGCAAGTATTTGTCTGTTTTTTTAAGATTTGTTTGTTCTATTAATCTGTTTTGAAATATTTGGCTAAATATGTTCAGTTATGGTAACAAAAATTTGAAAGTATCATTATGGGAATATAACTAATCCCATTGTGGCATGAAAACATATCTCGTGTAAATATTTTGGGCTCCTTAATAACAGGTATTTAACTATTCAAGGTGGAGTCTTTGTGACAGAGACCTAATTTAAGAGATTAATTTCAAAAATTAATGTGTGTATATAAATGGATGTTAAAACCCTCACTTTTTTCTAGAGATGTAAAATTAAAGGTTTTATGTTGAATCATGTAAGTACACTGTTGCATTCTGTTTATCATAAATATCAAAGCAGTTAGTATAAAAAGGTAGAGTATGGTTCAGGCCTGTGAAATGGAAATTATCAAAATACAATGCCTCAATAAAAAGAACAGTTCTTAACTTGTGATGTTTTTTTATTTGGAATCTATATTGTATATGTACAGGCTGTAAGTATTTGCTATGGCCAGGATAACTCTGAAGTTAAATACTAGTGTTTGTTTTATACAAAAGCTTTAAATGCTTTGTACTTACCAAACAGTGACAAAAAATCTGCACTGATTAGATCAAATATACAGGAACTCTAGATCACCTCCCTTCTAGGTGAAGGCAGGATGGATGTGATATAGCATCTATTAAACCCAGTAGTTCCGGAAACATTGCTTGCCTGATGGGGTCAATCTCCTATCTAGTCTTCCTTCACCACTAGCTTCCTGGAGAGCAGTTAGTTGATTCCTAGTTATCAGAGGTTTGTATTGGTCAAATTCTTAAAGCATTGCAGAGGAATGAAGTTCCTATTACAGCAGCCGGTTGTCTGTTAGACAGAGTCACCAGGAGCAAGCTGTTTAACTGGTGAATTAGATGTCTGCCCACGGGGCTGTAGTCAGCAGCCTGTGACATTACTGAGAGAGTAAAATGAATTTAACACGCGCGTTGCCTCAATTTTTTTCAGACACTGGCCAAAAGAAGACCCCAGACAAGAAAGATGGGCGGCGAATGTCTTTTCAAAAGCCTAGAGGGACTATTGAATATTCTGTAAGTTACTGCTTTATTGTTAAAATGTCATTGCATAGCAAGTGCAGACTTAGTGTCATTACAAAATATAAGCAAAACAATAATTTGCGTTACCTTTTAAGCTTAGATTTGTGTGTATCTAATAGCTTATTTTGACAGGTATTAAATTGGAAATTAGCTAATAGTAGCTAAGTAATGTTTATGTTTGGGTTTTTGTTTTTTTGGGGGGGCTGTTGTTTTTGGTTTTGTTTCCAGAACAAGCTAATCGGTCTGAGCATTCACTTTTAGGTAACTAGCTGGAAACAGTAAATGACATTAATTATAAAATCATGTGCAACTTTCCTGCTTTCAGCATTATTAATAAACTGTTGATATCAAGAGAAATACAGAATAAATTTGAGAGGGAGCTGTATCTTGATACTGACCTTCTGGTGTTCTAATGATTTTTGTAGATACATTTTACTGCACAGATCTCTTTCTGCAGCAGTATCTGAAAATGGAGCCTTTCTCTGCCTGTTCTGTTCTGTTCTTGAAATGACCCTCAAACTATGCTGCAGTCAGCTTTTCGCATTTGTGGTTACTAAGGGAAACTGAAGTGAGAAGTATCTGTCATGTTATATACTGGAAATATAATTAAGCCTATAAATAACATTTATAGGGTTGACATGAGAATAGGTAAGTCTGTAACAGTTAGCTTTGAGTGCTTTTGAAGCTGGACAGGATAAAATAAAACCGAGAACTTCTTTATAAAAGCTTTTTACTTGACCTCTTGGTGTTCTTGTATTCCAAGAGTAAGATACGAGAGAGACTTAATTTTGCATTAAGCCAAGCTGTGATATGGCTTCACTGTGGTGCAAGAATTGTGTGATAATCATTCAGAGAGGGGCAGAAGATTTGTATATTGGAGCTAGAAGCATGTAGTATGGTTTATGTTGGGAATTTTAATATAATTCTAACCTAAAGACTTCCTTGAAGTTGAAATTCAAAAAAGAAATTGCTGCTGCTTAGGTTCCAGCAGCTGAAGAGTGATAAAAATGAATGTGACTGTTGTTTCTATTATGTTAACTCTGTCTGAAATTATTGGAAAAAATGCTTAGGTATAACTCTGTAAAGTTGGGGTTCCTATTCAGTCAGTAAATCCCTCCAGTTTTCTCTTGCCACCACACATATGCAGTTATCTTGGTACATAACATTCCAAGCAAAGCTAAAGCACCAAGCTTTCCTTCTTAAAATGAGTATATTTGTGTCAAGTTGCTATGTACTTCTGCAGATTTTTGTGTTCTAGTAGGTGGGGTTTTGGTTGCAAAAATAACTTTTTTAGTATACACTGGAGTATGCATTGTTCGTGGTGAGACAAAAAGGCAATTCATAAGAATTGAAGACTTTTTGTCATTAAACTTAGTCCAGTTCTAAAGGAGCCTGTTGCATGTATGGAGTATGCTGCATTTCAGCTACACAAATGCTCTATTTTGTCTGGTCTTGGTCATTCCACTCATGAAGTACTTAAGTAACATAAATTTTCAGAGCTTCGGTTACATATTGTGCACATATGTTTCACACAGATCTAACCTTAAGAAACTGAAATTATGTTCACTATGTCTAAGAGAGGTCTGATAACTATTGTGATACTTTGGTACAGTTATTTAGGACATTAATACATGCATAGAGAGGAACTTAATGTTTGATTTCTGCCTTAGTCCTGCTACCTTTCAAAGCAACAGCACATGTGTACATCTGCATGTGTTGCTGCTCTGAGAAGCAGAAGAATAAAGGCAGACATCAGATGCGCACACAAACATGAGTACTCTTGAAAAGTTAGTGGGCATCTACTTTGTTTTGTGGTTTTGTATTTGTGTTTGGGAGGGATGTGCTTTTGAATAATTTAACGTGTTTAGTTTTTCCAGTGGCTACATGGTTTTAGGAGAGAAGAGTTTCTTTGTATTCCTCAAGTTTGGAGCAAGATGGCATCTCACTGATGCAGGCTGTGGGTTTTTAAGGTGAAATAGACTTCCCACCAGAATTTTTTTAAAAAAATAATACTACATTGGGGATAAATATACAATCAAATGCATTTTGGTTTTAACTGCTTTTTAGCTTCAGCTTTAACATTAAAGATTTTATTCTGAAAGCGTAAAAACTTTGAACTGCTCTTCTGTATGTAGCACCAGCAAGAAGATGTCAGCAGAAGTTGGTATGAAGTGAAGGAAGCAAGTCCTAAGCTGCCTCTAAAGGATAAAGAAATGGTTTATGTTCACTGTCTAGACTGTGAATTTTTTAAGTTAATATAATTTCTCCTTTTCTGAATATCAGTCAACAGATTAGATGCAATTTGGTATTATCTGTTATTTCAGAATTCACAGTCAGTTCTCCAGGTGAATTGTTATCCCCTTTTTCCTCACCTCTCCTTCTAGTCTTCCCACATCTTCAATTTTGTTAGCTTCTTTTAATGATTTTAAACTATTGTTTTGTTGTTTTCTGGTTCTTGGACAGCTAGCCTTGAAACTCTTAAAAAAACTATTTGTGTACTCTGGTTTATGGGTAGCCAGTGTCTGACTTTTAATGGAAGAATGAGTGAACGACAAAAAAGTTCATTAAAATGTTGATAGAAGCATTTGGTTTTAAATATTTTTTTAAATAACTTTGCCAGTTGCTAATCTGACAGAAGTGGAGGCAGTTTGACCATGGTCAGTGGTGACTCTGAATCTGTTCCTCTACTGACATGCACAAGCACACCTGTCAGTGGGATTGAGTACTCCCTCAGGATGTTTGCTGATGACACCAAGCTGTGTGGTTCGGTGGATACGCTGGAGGGAAGGAATGCCATCCAGAGGGACCTTGACACGCTTGTGAGGTGGGCTGATGCCAACCTCATGAAGTTTAACCATGCCAAGTGCAAGGTCTTACACCTGGGTTGGAGCAATCCCAGGCACAGCTACAGGTTGGGCAGAGAAGAGATTGAGTGCAGCCCTGCAGAGAAGGACTTTGGGGTGGTGATCAAAGAGAACATGAACATGAGCCGGCTTCATTGTGCGCTTGCAGCCCAGAAAGCCAACTGCATCCTGGGCTGCATCAAAAGGAGCGTGACCAGCAGGTTGAAGGAGGTGATCTTGCCCCTCTACTCTGCTCTCATGAGACCTCACGTGGAGTATTGTGTGCAGTTCTGGTGTCCTCAACATAAAAAGGACATGGGGCTGTTGGAACAAGTGCAGAGGAGAGCCATGAGGATGATCAGATGACTAGAGCATCTCCCATATAAAGACAGGCTGAGAAGTTGGGTCTGTTCAGCCTGGGGAAGAGAAGGCTGCATGGAGACGTCATAGCAGCCTTCCAGTATCTGAAGGGGTCCTATAGGGATGCTAGGGAGGGACTGTTCATTAGGGACTGTAGTGACAGGACAAGGGGTGACCAGTTAAAACTTAAACAGGAGAGGTTTAGGTTGGATCTAAGGAAGAAATTTTTTCCTGTGAGGGTGGTGAGTCACTGGAATGGTTTGGCCAGGGAAGTTGTGAGTGCTCCATCCCTGGCGGTATACAAGGCCAGGTTGGACGAAGCCTTGGGTGGCATGGTTTAGTGTGAGGTGTCTGTGCTTATGACAGGGGGTTGGAACTAGATGACCTTAAGGTCCTTTCCAACCCTAACTATTCTATGATTCTGTAAAATCTGTGTATAAAAGTAGTGTTCTGCAAATGGAAAAGGGATAATGAGATGTACTTCTGCTCAAGTAGGAACACAGTGATTTGAAAAGAATGTTCAATTTGGGATTCTACTGGAGAAGAAAGATGGAAGCTATGGGTCTTAAGTGGCTCTTTCTGTATGTAGTTGTATCTATTAAAATTATTTTAGTTAACTTAGAGTTTTAGACTTACTTGTATACATATTTAAGTGGCTATGGTGGGAGTAACTAGGTAGTAAGGTCTAGTGTGTCTTACCACTTTATAAGAATTGATGACTAGAAGCTCTTGGTATTGAGTATAGGAAACTACTCAATATTCTGAGAAGCTCTTTTTCAACAGTAGTTACTGTACAAAGCAGTTTGTGTATGTTAACACAATACTGAATAAGTGATTCTTCTTTTCTTTTTACATTTTCATCAATCAGTATCTTTCAATCTTTATATTCGAATCAGTATACTGAAGGAAGCAAAGCTGAATGCATGGCATGTACTGAACCACTTCAAGACACCAGCTGGCCAGCTCAAGTTTGAGTTGTTTCAGGGAATAAAATAGTGTTTTCACATATCTCATGATGGTTTTTTAGGCGTTTACTGTATTCAAACAAATCTTGCCATTCTCTTAAAATCATGAAGCAGTGTTATCACTGTTCATCATTCATTACCCCCCTTTCATCTCAAAAGGGGAAACAGTCACATGGAGATTCAGCATAGTGCTTTAATATTTAAATATTTACAAAGTTTATTTATTATGACTTTTCACCCTCTCTTCCAGTGTTGAATAGATGAGGAAAAAAATGATTGGAAAAGCTGGGGGGTGTCTGTGGTACATGGTGGCATGTTTTTAATTTGATAATTCTTAAGCTGTGCTTTTCCACAGTTATTTTTTCAGCTTTTGGCTGTTCCGACTTTTTTTGTTTTCTTTTTTAGTTGCAGAAAATCTGAGAATTGGGAAGTAGATCTTGGATTTGGAAAATGAGATTCTTCAGGAAGTCTTTATTACATGTGCAGTTGCTTTGTTTTAAGAAGGTATCAGTGCTGGTCTTTGAAAATCCTGTGTAGTGCAGAGATGTGTCTGTGCAAATTTTACAGCCAAATAAGTAAAGGAAGCTTATATTTGCCATTCCTGTGCTCCTGATTGTGAGAGAAAACCTGTAGCTGCCAAGAGATCTCACCAGATGGTTTTCTTTCTGAAGGCTGAAAAGAGTGAATGCACTGTTGAAGTGCTTAAACGTTGTGGGTTTTAATTGGCTGCTTTTAGTATGTTTGATACTGTGGCATGAGTTACTCTTAAATGTCTCAATCATCAAGTGATACCTAAGGAATACCTACCTAGCAGCTAATGTCCTCCAACATTCATGTGAGAGCAGACTTTGGATTTGGGCAAGGCTTTTGCATCTCACTTTACAGTTTGTTTTAGGAGACCTTCTGAATTACCATAGAACCATAGAATAGTTTGGGTTGGAAAGTCCCTTAAAGCTCATCTAGTTTCAACCACCTGCTGTGAGCAGGGACACCTTCCACTCAACCAGATTGCTCAAAGTCCCTCCCAGTCTGGCCTAGAACATTTCTATGGATGGGGCAGCCACAGATTCTTTAGAAAACCTGTTCCAGTATCTTGCCACCCTCACAGGGAAGAACTTCTTCCTTGTATCTAATCTAAATCTCCCATCTGTCAGCTTAAAGCCTCGTCCTATCCCTGCATGCCTGTGTAAAAAGTCCCTCTCCAAATTTCTTGTAGGCCCCTTTAGGTACTGGAAGACTTCTGTAAGGTCTTCCCTGAGCCTTCTCTTTAGGCTGAACAAGCCCAACTCTCTCAGCCTGTTTTTTTAGGAGAGGTGCTCCAGCTCTCTGAGCATCTTTACAGCCCTTGAGCTTCTAATGGAAACACCACTGTTCTTTATTTTGGTTGCAAATTTTGTTACCTGTGCAACAAGTAGTATATTTCTGGTCAGGTTATAGTTCTAATTTGATTTCTGGTTTAGAACCAGTTAAAAGTGGCATATGAGAATATTCTGATTTTTTTTTCTGCATATCTACATGATCATACAGCACTGGACTATTAAGAGCTACTACAATAGAGTCGTATCTCAAATACTGCTGAAGAGAGATGCTCGCTGCTTTGTTTAGCTTAATGGCTTCCTAGCTAAAGAATTGTCATTATAGAATTTTAAAATTATCTAAAATAAGCTAATTGCCATGGTTTTGGCCATACCCTATCTTTTTGCTTTAGTGAATCTAAGCTGACAAATGCACCTTTATAAAATGATAAAAAAAATGATAATGAGCTCTGTATGGAAGGAAATTCTTCAACTCTTACAAACCTTAATTATGCTAGTATCCCAAATTGCCCTCTCTTTCTATCTGTTGAACTGTAACAGCTTTCAAAGTACATTATATTTGTAGCTGATATTTTTTTTGCAGGACAACCCACTTTGTATCTGTCAGTTACACTTAGGTATTTCTGTACTGTTGACATGTGTTCCCTAACATAACATAACTTTGATAAGTTAATAAAAAGAGAGCATTTATTTTCCTGAATTCTTTTGGGATGAACATTCTGTTCAGTGTTAAGCTTTGGAACGTTTTAAGTGGCAATGTGTTTTGAGAAGCAATTATTAAACTTTTTATATACTACTTTGCATTGCAGCCAATAGGAACTCTATTTGCTAGCTATTCTCGCAATGCAAATAAAATGTTTAAATATTTATTCCCTCAATATTAACTAACACTATAACCTGTAGACACATAGTTTTCCACTCTGGCAAAATGTTTGCTGCTTCTATGAAGAATAAATGTGCCTTGCTATAGTCTACTGAAGCAAAATGTATAATGCTGATTAGTTACATGGAATGTATTAATTACAGTTGGAGGCAGGCTAGCTCAATGTGTGTTTTATTGCTTACCTCCACTGTAGCATGGTTATGAAAGCAGGGTGGTTTAGTCTTTTGGTTTACGAACTCTGCCTTTTTCTCTGTGACTGTGTAGGCCAAGGTCTACTCTTGGGGCAGGCACTACAAAAAACTGTATGCTCCAAGACTTTTCCTTTCCTTTACTCCCTTCACCCTAGCCTCAATTCTGTTTTCTGTCCCATTTTAATTATTCAAACAGAAGTAGAGGATATCTGTTGTTTAATTCTAGTAACAGTTAACAAAGCATACAAGGCATAGTGCTACACATTTTTGTTAAGGAAGCGAATGAAGAACAGAAAATACCTAGTGGGTATACAAGTCAGCTAATGATATCCACTAGCTTTTGCTATGAAGAAAAGTGTGTGTTTGACTTTCACTCCCCCTGTTCCCTACTTTTCCCTTGAAAATTAAGTGGAGGGAATTTAAAAGAGAAAGCAGTCTTTAATTACCGAAAGAAGTTAGTTAAGAGAACAGCCTGACAACAGGAGGAAAATTTAAACCTGTGAATAGTCTTAATATTTGCTACTTATATAGTGTGGAAGGTGTATGGCTTCTGCAGATGTAATTAGAAGGACACCTGAGAAGACATTTAAGACAGGAGGCAATGGAAGTTTTAAAATTTTTTTTATTTTCTAGCTGTGCTCCATATTTAGCATCACAAGCATAGCTTTGCTTTATTGGTTCATCTTCTCTTATTTTCCCTGGTACAGTGTTCATGAAACCTGATGCGTTGTGCAATGAACTTATTTTGGTTGTATGCTACCTTGTCATATCCGTTCTTAAATGCCTGCTGAGAATTCTTTATTCTGAAATATTCTCTGTGAATAAAACTTCCTTCTGTTGGTTCATACTGAATGCATTTTAGAAAACGAGGGTGAAAATAACTTGGAAAAAAACCTTTTTTTACCTGGGAATAGTCTACTCAAAATGCTTATGCTCCATCTGCTGTCAGACTACTTGACCTGTTTTGCTTCAGTACTTTTGCGTTTTATCTCAGTGAAGGTTTTTACTTGAAAGTCAGGTGTCCTGGGTTCAGCAATAGCAGTCAATTTTTCTCCTTCTTAGTAGCTGGTGCAGCACTGTGTTTTGACTTGGCCTGGGAACAGTGCTGATAATACTGATGTTTACACTGACCAAGGACTTTGTGAGCCTCATGCTCTGCCAGGGAGGAGGGGAGGCTGGGAGGAAGCAGAGAGAGGACACCTGACCCAAACTAACCAGAGAGATATTTCATACCATAGCACGTCATGTCCAGGATGGAACTGGGACTTACCCGGAAGGGCAAGTGTTCTGGAGGGTTGGAGGAGGTATTGGTCAGTGCTTGGTTGGGCAGGGTATGGTGAGTTATCTGTTGGTGGGTGCTGAGATGCTGTATTCTCTTCCCCTGTTATTTCCTTTATCATTATTGGTGGTAGCAGTAGTGATTTTTGTTATACCTTAGTCACTAAACTGTTCTTATCTCAACTTGTGGGAGTTGCTTTCTTTTGATTCTCCTCCCCACCCCTCCCGAGAGCAGAGGGAGGGCAAGAAAGGGGGGGAGGTTGAGTGAATGAACGAGCTGCGTGGCTGGGTTTAGACCACAACATCAGGTTAACAGATGTTTATTTGAATAGGAAGAGACTGTGTTTGCATTTAGAGATTGCTTCAGCTTTTCTGTAAGTGAAAATCTGAGGTTTTGGGGAATGGAGGGTTCTGTGTAACCAGACAATTTCGCATTGGTCCAGTGGTACCCAGAAATGAATTTATAGGCCTGAAGTTTTGGTGCAGTAGCTGAGCCTACAGCTCAGTATGTGTGACTGACACTTCTGGCCGCAAGGAAGCATGGTGGGAAGGCAGGTGTCTTGTGGCAGTATCCTGATGTTTAGGGGTAGGTATATTTCTGGGAGTTCAGTTTCTTGTGGGGTTTTGTAGTTCAGTTTTGTGATTGTTTGGGGTGTTTTTTGTTCTTTTTCTGTTTGTTTGGTTTTTGTTTTATTTTGGTTTTTTTTTTGGGGGGTAGGGTAGGGGATGGCAGTCATGAAGACTTATAGTTCATCAAAATCCTGGTAAATTTACACATGATGAAATTCATAAGCCACTATTTGAGCTAACTTCTTACAGGTTTGTTTTTCTTTTTGTTTTCCCAATTGATACAGGTGGAATCAAGAGATACTTTAAACAGTATTGCCTTGAAATTTGATACAACACCCAATGAGCTGGTTCAGTTAAATAAGCTTTTCTCCAGAGCAGTCGTTCCTGGACAGGTATTATGCTATACATGTTATTTATCCAACAAAGACCGGTTTCCTTTTGTTTCTCTTCTTTGCCAGAGGAAGTGTTAAACTGCTTCTATTACTGGCTTTTCTATTGGCTTTGTAAAAGAGTTTTTCGTTTTTCTCTTGGTTGTGAATTCCTTATGCCTATTAACAGCCTAGAAGGGGGACATTTCATGAAGTTACCTGTCTCTCTTAAACAGGATCAGAGGACTTTTAAAACTGAATATACTTAATGGCATAATGACACTTGGGTACAAGCTAAATTGTTTAAGTATAGCAGGCTGTTTACCAACTTGGAAGACAAATTCAGGCTACAACTTACAAACAGCATTCCTAACTGAATGCTACTGCCTGCAATTCTATTTTAATAAATTGAATAATGTTTCTGTTGCAATCTGAAAACTTGCTGTCTTTACCAGCAGTATATGAGCTTTCATTCAGTTCTTAGAGGTCACTATTGCTTATATCTTTTTCATTTCCTTCTTTCCCCTTCATTTTTCACTTGTCTTTGAAAGCCAGGCCTGGAAACAAGTGAAAACTATTGGCTATTTGTTATTAGCCTGTGTTTGAAAACATTCAGTGTTTATTTCTGATTGCAAAACTGTCTAGGTAGCTTGAAAGCCTACCATGGCCAAAATAATGTATGTAAGGGGGGGGGAGTGAATAGCTACAGTTGTTTGAGGTTAGTTTAATTTTTTTTTTGTTTGGTTAGTTGGTTTGGGGATTTTGGTTTGGTTTGGTTTTGTCGTTCCCCGCCCCACCCCCCAGTGCTAAGAGCTGTGTCTATGAACTTGTTCCCCAGGCTGTTTCTTGGTTACTCAAATAGCAGAGAAAAAGCAAGAGAAATAATAGGGCAGGTCTTCCTTGAACACTGTATTGGGAGCTTCTGGCCAGCTGTATACTTCTAATGCTGTCTACTTGAACTTTTTTCTCTATTGTAACTAAACCCAATCTTTAATGACTAAAAACCAATCTTATCTCAAGATAACTGCTTTAAAAAACTTTAAAAGGTAAGATTTAGTAGTATTTGGTCTAATGTGTATTACCTCAACTCATAATTTCTGTTAAAATTAATAGGAACAGGAATGATTTTGTATGGCTTATTTTGAGAAAGCATAAGAAATATGCATCTGAACTGCTGGGAAATCTGAAGTAAAACTGAAAGCATAACTTCTAACTACATTATATCTTCTTTATAGATTTTGTATGTTCCTGACCCAGACTACATTTCTAGTGTGGACAGCTCCCCCTCTCTAAGTCCTATAAGTCCCCTATCACCTACATCTTCCGAAGCAGAGCTTGACAAGGCTACAGTAAATGTAGGTATACCTGTTGTCCTTGAAATTAATTTTCCCTTACAAGAGAAATGTTACAGGTGCTATGCTCTCTTCTTAAACTATCCTTTCATTCTGGGGAGAAAGTATGTAACAACACTAAGTTGAAAAGTAAAATAGTACCTTTTTAGAAGTAAACATAAGCTTTTAGTCTTCATAAATGACAGTTTTCTATGTGAAAACTGCTTTGAAGGCAAGCTATTTGTAGCAAATTACTATCCTTGCACACTGAAATCTTAAGTACTAGTTTCTGTTGCATTTCTGTATTTGTTACTTTTCAGAACTAGTTAAACATCTGTCTCTAATATTACTGAGTTTTTGTAGCAGTGGTACATGGGCAAGAATACTCAAATAGCTAAAAGAGAAGGGCTCCCCCTGCTTTCTTCAGCAGTGTGAGCAGGGGTTCCCTGATTTCATTTAGCAAAATAAAGTAAATGAGGATGGAAGGAAGCCAGTTTCAGTGAAAGGCTTATTCAGTAGTTCTACCTTTGTAGATTTTTTATTTTTTTTTCTTAATAGTAAAATTAAGACATCAAAGCTGCTCTGTATTTCAGCTTGAATGTAGATCATTAGCTAGGAGCTAGCTTCGTATGTCTTTCCAGAAACACTGGCTTGCTGTCAACAGAATTCTATGGGGAGGACTCCAAGTAGGAAATGCAGTAATGGAGCCTGAGCTTCTCTACAGTTTGTACAGTTATAACCTTATTCGGATGTTTCTTTATCTGTTACTACTATTCTTTTCCCAGATACTGTCTTTTCTCTCAAAACTTAAGCTTTCTTCATAGTTCTTGGTCAAGCTGTCAAATGTCTACTCCAGTAGACTACTCTGGCCTAGTATTCCTGTTCTCGTAATATGTGTTTTGTCATTTGTGTCGAATAATTTCTTTTATGTTTCATGGCAAACTGAATGTGCTGTAGCACAATAAATAGACTAGTCTGCAAGAACACATTTGTCTGTATGAGTCTTGGAATTACTGTAAATGTTAGAATAGACCTACCCATATAGCCTGTGTTATGAGAATTAAAGGAAAATAGTTTTGCTACTAGAAATCAGAGCTCTTCCTACAATGCACTAGATCCCGTATCAGAAAAATACCTTATGCTTGCTCTTGTGCATTATTTTGTATATGCTTGTTTGCATATACAAAATCCCTTTGAATGGAGGCTTAATTGTGCAACCGTCCTGTAATTTTCTGAAACTATAACTGTATGCATATAATAGATAAAAGGTTGAAAGTGTAGAAGAAACCAACTAGATTAAAATATTTTAGAAGTTAGAATCTTCCTATGCAAAAGGCTTTGTCTAGTGTCATCAGCTCAATGTTAGGAAAAATTTGAGTGTTACTTGTCATTTAACTAACACACTGTGGTGTTGCAAAACTATTTTGTGCATGTCGTTACATGTTGTGGGTTACTTCAAGTAGTTCTGAAATCCTTCAGGGAAAGTAAAACATGAGCAATGTGGCAAGATGTAATAAAGTGATTATGGAAGTTTCTGTTTCTGAGGTCTTTCAAAATACTTGGATGGACGGATAGGGTATGTGTAGATAGAGTTTGTCAAAAAAAAGGAAAGAATGGCCTTCTACGGTGGGGCTATGGAACTGATGGACAGGGGTAGAGCAGTTGACGTCATCTACCTGGACTTGTACAAAGCGTTCAGTGCTGTCCCACACGACATCCTTGTCTCTAAATTGGAGAGACATCAATTTGATAGGTGGACCACTCAGTGGATAAAGAACTGGTTGAATGGCCACATGCAGAGAGCTGTGGTCAATGGCTCAGTGTCTGGCTGGAGGCCAGTGACGAGTGGTGTCCCTCAGGGATCGGTGTTGGGATCGGTCTTGTTTAACATCTTTGTTGCTGACATGGACAGTGGGATTGAGCGCGCCCTCAGCAAGTTTGCCAATGACACCAAGCTGTGTGATTGGGTGGATACGCTGGAGGGAAGGAATGCCATCCAGAGGGACCTTGACACGCTTGTGAGGTGGGCTGATGCCAACCTCATGAAGTTTAACCATGCCAAGTGCAAGGTCCTCCACCTGGGTTGGAGCAATCCCAGGCACAGCTACAGGTTGGGCAAAGAGGAGATTGAGAGCAGCCCTGCAGAGAAGGACTTGGGGATGGTGGTCGATGAGAACATGAACATGAACCGACTGCACTGTGCGCTTGCAGCCCAGAAAGCAACCGTATCCTGGGCTGTGTCAAAAGGAGGATGACCAGCAGGTCAAAAGAGGTGGTCCTGCCCTTCTATTCTGCTCTTGTGAGACCTCACCTGGAGTATTGTGTGCAGTTCTGGTGTCCTCAACATAAAAAGGACATGGGGCTGTTGGAACAAGTGCAGAGGAGGGCCACGAAGATGATCAGGGGACTGGAGCATCTCCTATACAAAGACAGGCTGAGAGAGCTGGGGCTGTTTAGCCTGGGAAAGAGAAGGCTGCATGGAGATGTCATAGCAGCCTTCCAGTATCTGAAGGGGGCCTATAGGGATGCTGGGCAGGGACTGTTCATTAGGGACTGTAGTGACAGGACAAGGGGTGACCGGTTAAAACTTAAACGGGAGGTTTAGATTGGATCTAAGGAAGAAATTCTGTCCTGTTAGGGTGGTGAGTCACTGGAATGGTTTGGCCAGGGAAGTTGTGCGTGCTCCATCCCTGGCAGTGTTCAAGGCCAGGTTGGACGAAGCCTTGGGTGTCCTGGTTTAGTGTAGGGTGACCCTGCTTATGGCAGGGGGTTGGAACTAGATGATCTTAAGGTCCTTTCCAACCCTAACTGTTGTATGATTCTATGATAATGGAAATCACTTGCATTTGTCAGCGTGGACTCTATGTGTGTTTGGGTTTGCTTTTCAGTTTTTCTAAAAGCACAAAAGGTACTCTACTTCTATTTGAACAGTTAAGGCTGGAAAGTTTTGTTCTTAATCATGGCACCTGTTTTCTGTGTTTCTCTTCTCTCTTTGCTGATTGCTGTTATTATGAATGAGAGCATCCATTCTCTTATGTTCTGCATTGATAATCTGTCATCTTATACATCTGGAGTCAAAATTGAAGGAGATTCTATTTTAAATTTAAGTCCATTTCAAGGTAAAGAGGCTATATTACACTAACTGCTAATATAAAGGGTCTTCTATGTGCTATGATCATTTAAACTGATGTGTTCTTGCTACAAATTGAATAAGATGGCTAATGAACAACTGAACCTCTGAGGTAAGATAGAAACTATTATATACTATGTTCTTTTGTTTCAGTTTTATCACACTCTAGAGCAGCTTTACACAACCATATGGGTTAAATACAAATCAGCATGTGGCTAATATAAGACCTGCATTGCCCTGTTAGATTTTTGGGGATTTTTTTACATTGCTACTGCTTATAAAACTTAAAAAAATACTTCAAAATAGTATGTAGTGACAAGGGAGTCATGATTAAATTTGAAAGTCTGCCACCAGTGTTATTCCTGTTGTATATTGCATGGCAATATGAATGAGAAAGAGATGGCTTGTTCACAGTGGACTTGAGTATCAGCTGAGGATTCCTGCAGCCGCTTGTTATGTAAATCACAAAGGTGACCACATAACTTTTAGGAGAAAGGTGTATATAGAATGATAAATCATTTCCAGGAAGTTCAGTTTTTAGGTTTTTCAGTAAAATTCAAGTTAGTGTTCTCCAAGATGCTTTGGATTTTTTGCTTTCTAACTAAAATTATAAGATACAAAGTCTACATTAGTGCCAGAGATGAGCTGAAAAAAAGCTGTGTAAAATATGCCTGGATGTGATTGAAGGTATTTAACTTCAGTCTGTACTAGTGACTAGAACTGAACAGAAAAGAAGAAAACAAAAGGGACATAGATGTTCAGTTTTTAACAAGTAATAATAGTTCATTAGTAACTAAAAGTAGCAATTATATATGAAATGGGAGTCTTTAGATGTTTGTTAAGCTCCAAAACAGGGCTGCTGTGACTATAAAATAGGATTTGGCACAGTCTGTCTACTATATGTATAGCTTTTATTTCACTGTCTGTCTTGTCCCATGTAAGGTTCCATATTCACTACTTTGGATGTACTGTTAGACAGCAACGTAGGTAACACTTCCTGGTATCTGCCCAGGAAGGCCACTGTCCCAAAGTAACCTTGTTGCATACTGGGGAAATGTGAACTGACTGGGCAGACTACAAGATGGGCTGGAAGAATTGGCCATATTTTTGGGCTCAAAGTGATTCAGCATTTGTGTGTGTGTAGCTGGTTACTTTTTGTTGCATGTTTTCTGTGATGCTGGACAATTGGAAATCCTTAGAGCCCCTATTGGGTTAATATTGTTGATAATCTGCTCATCAGTGACCTGAATAATGGGACACAGGACAGAACACAGTCAGCAAGCTTGGGGGGGAAAGGAAAAATTAGGGAAAGTGGGCAATACACTGGAGGGAAGGGCAAAGGCTGCTCATCAAAGGGACAAGAGTCTGGAGAGATGAAGTAGCAGAAATTTCAAATTCAACAACAGTCAAGACCTGCCTGGGACAGAAAGAACCTCATGTAGCAGTACAGGATAAGAATTGGATAGCAGAGATTGAGGAGTAGTGTCCTGGTGGAGATGTTGAACAGCATTCAGTTGTGATGGTGAAGGCTAATCATATGCCAGGTGGCAACAGGTTGAAGGAAATGGTTATTCTCTTCTCTGGGGAGATCGTGAAGCTGCATTTGCAGTATTTTGTTCACTGCTGGTACCTCCAGTACAAGGTAAAGATTGACATGATGGAAGCAGTCCAGTGGAGGGCCATTAAGAGATCAGAGAATGGAAACATCAGGCACAAAGATTGCTGAGATTTGGGGCGTTTTTAGTCTGGAGAAGAAAATACTAATGGACAGCCTCATTTCTGTGTATGCACTACCTGACAGGTGAGAGAGAAGAGTTTGGGGTCTTCAGAGGTTTGTAATAAAACAGTGGGAAGCAACAGCTTCAAGCTGCCACAGAAGAGGTCCTGATTAAATGACAGGAAAATATGTTTACAGTGAGGGTGATTAAACACTCAAGCAGGTTCCTTGGAGAGGCTGTAGAATCTTCAGCCTTGAAGACTTAAACTCAACTGGAAAGGTTATGAGCAACATGATGTAATGTAATGTACGCTTAGGGCTGCTTTGAATACAGGGCTGGACTTGCTGACCTTGCAGCAAAGTAGTGAGTAATATTGTGGAAGGTAAACAGAGGATGTTCAGTAGGACTTCTGTTGAAGTTAGAAAATAACCTTTACTGCTAACTTCTGCTCAAATCTTGCATGTGACACTGGGTGGCTTCTTTATGTGAGCTCTAATCATTGTTTTGTTTATTCCCAAATTGGTTCTGAGTACCTTTGTCCATTTGCATTTCTTATGGGCTTGTTGATCTGTGTTTTGTTAATTGCATAAACTGTCAGATCAAAGCAGTCCTTTAAACTGCAGTGGACTTGGACCCTGTATTTGGATTTTCTTTATGTCAGACTAAAAAAAGAAAAATTACACAACAAAATCTCTTAAAGTTAATATTGAAAAAGGCAGGTTGATAAGTTTATTTTTTTTTTTTAATATTCCCCTGCAGGATCCAGATGGAGTCCAATGGAAGGAGACAGCTGCTTCACCAGCGCACCCATGTGTTCGTACTACAAGAGTGGTATCGTCCACCTCCGAAGAGGAGGAAGCTTTTACAGAGAAATTTTTAAAAATCAATTGCAAGTACATCACAAATGGCAAGGTATTTAAACATTCAGGTTCTACTGTTACTGTATGGAATGTAAAAGTAGAGTACATTTAAACCATAAACACAGAATGAAATTTAGTTACTGATAGGTAGGTGGATCATCTTATATGCATATATATGTTTATATGAACATACTTTTTTTTTTTTAAATTGGTTTTTCCTTTGGGTTCTCAGACCACTTGTTTCTTAGATGTGATGCAAACAGTTATCAAGTGATTATTAACCTGTGACAAACTTCCCTGTAGCCATACTGTTAAGTGATTTTCTTGTGATGAGGCCGTGAGATCTGTTTGTTCCTTAGGTTAGTATCTCTCATAATGTCCTGGGTTCAATAATTGCAGTCAGTTTTTTCTCCTCCTTAGTAGCTGGTGTTTTGACTTAACCTGGGAACAAGGCTGATAAGGCTGATGTTTTTGGTTGTTGCTAAGCAATGTTTGCCCTGACCAAGGACTTTGTGAGCCTCATGCTCTGCCAAGGAGGAGGGGAGGCTGGGAGGAAGCAGGGACAGGACACCTGACCCAAACTGACCAAAGAGGTATTCCATACCATAGCACGTCATGCCCAGGATGTAACTGGGAGTTACCCGGAAGGGCTAGCTCTCTCAGGGTGGTTGGAAGAGGTGGTCGGTCATCACTTGGTTGGGTTGGNCCAAACTGACAGGTATTCCATACCATAGCACGTCATGCCCAGGATGTAACTGGGAGTTACCCGGAAGGGCTAGCTCTCTCAGGGTGGTTGGAAGAGGTGGTCGGTCATCACTTGGTTGGGTTGGGGTATCGTGAGTTATCTGTCGGTGGTTGGTGAGATGCTGTATTCTTTTCCCTTGTTATTTCCTTTATCATTATTATTATTGGTGGTAGCAGCAGTGATTTGTGTTATACCTTACTTACTAAATTGTTCGTATCTCAGCCTGTGGGAGTTGCATTCTTTTGATTCTCCCCCCATCCCTCTGGAAGCAGGGGAGGGCGAGAAAGGGGGGTTGAGTGAGTGAACGCGCTGCGTGGCTGAGTTTAAACCACGATACATAAATAATTCTATTTACTTACAGTGGAGAAGAGCATGGCTTAAAGTATAAGGAAATAGGTAGTTGGGTAGCTTGACTTCCATTTTCCTGAAGCAGTACACCATGAACAGAATTAGCTTCTAATTCTGTAAACAAACACTTCTGTACTTAGTGTAGTCTAGTAGGAATCTTGATTTTACTTTGAAACAGTAGTTACAGATCTCAGTAGTGTCATTACACAAATGCCTTCGGATAATTCACTTCCATTCAGCTCATAGGTGCACAAGTCTTGCACAGATTTTCAGGGACAGAGATAATGTCGAAAGGTATTACGTCAGAATGCTTTAAGAAAACACAAAATATATTCCTCTCCCACCTCACAGAAAAGTGAATGACTGTTAGGCACTTTAATCAGGCAAAATCATGCCTTCACTCAAGCTGAATGAATGCAAAGAAATGCAAAGAAACGCAAAGTACTTGTAGTATTTCCTCCTTCACCTGAAGTTTGGTTATGTCTATAGAAAAAAGGCTGAATCTGTTGCTCAGCAATAGGTTTGCAGGTAAGTTATGCTAAGGATAAAACTGATTAATAATTTCCTACAGCTCTAATTATTTATTTTATTTATTTTTGTTTGCTGATGGGAGTGATTGCAGACTTGAAGCCTTTTGACAGTAGATGTATATTTTTATATATTTATATTTGTTGTATATTATGTGTGTTAGAAGTTGATGAGAAGAGTACTGGAGAAGCTCTGTAGCTTTATTCTAGTTTGCAATTTGTTTCACTCCTTGCAAGAAGTCCTTAGGTGACTTTTTTGACATTGATCCTAGACAAGTCATTGCTTACTAGTTTTAAGTACTCTGATGCAGAAGAGTAGCCTCTTTTAGAGATTGACTGTACTGGAAAAATCTAGGGTTAAAATTTACTGTATATTATTTATGTGCTGTTCCTTGTCAGAATACTATGGGAAATGTTCACAGCATCTGTCTTTGGCTTGCATCTTTACAGCTGATTTTCAGAACTTCAAGGAGAATTCTATTTAAAGAGTTGTAACCCACTGCAGTATTGGTTCATACTTGGGGAGGTAGGGAGAGGAATGAATGCTAACATGCTCAGATTGGAGTGCCAGATTTTTTAAGGTTAGCATTCAACTTAGCTGTTGTCGCATGTGATAGGAGTGTCCTTTGGCATGTCATTTTATCCTCTCCTTGATACATTTCCTGACAATGCAGGATGATAAATTTTCAGAGGTTTTCTGGAAAAAGCTTAAAAGATTCACCATCTGCTTCCCACTGTAGAAATGATTTTGAAGGTCATAGTTAACTCTCTTAAAGGGCTTCAGGTGTGAAATCTCGGTCATCTGATGCTCGTAAACTGCAATCTAGTGAAAGTCTGTCTTTCAATGTGATTAATTTCACATGTGAAAGGGTTTGCATTAGGTTAAGACAGTCTCATTTCTTCTTGCTTTTCAAGACTACTTATTCTGTATATGTATGGAATTGGTCTTAGTCATTCATGTGAATTCTTGGACGACCATATAAGAATTCTCTGAGAGGCAGTGTCTGGAACTTGGAAATACTTTATCTATTCCAGTGTTTGCTTTCTGTTACCTGGTGAGGGCTACTGCTAGAAGTAGAGTATTGGGCATGGTTAAAAACAGGGTGGTGTCAATATGCCACACCCTGGTCAGGTAATAAATCAGTGTAGCCAGTGAGCTGCAGAGCAGCACCTTCACTCACCATTTATTGCATATGTAGGCATGTCCTTTCTTGCACCCACGCTGTTTGCTTCTTTTGTGAGAAGGTGTGCTGCTGGGGTTTTTAATTCTTTTAACTGTTCCTTGGAGGCAGAAAAGGTATCTGAAGCAGGCTACTTGATTGAAACTGAAGCTAATACAGGAACTTTGAAATTATGTGTTCATTCTTATTTTTGCTCATTTACTTACCCTGTTTTGAAAAGTAGTATCTAAAGGAAAATAACTAATACTAAGGTTTAAAAAACAGATGCCAAAAAAAAAGCCAACCTGGAAACATGGGCACAAGAAGTATACCTGGTTCATGAAGTAAAAAGGAGGACACTGACAAGGTTCAAAATTTCTACAAGGTGGGGGGGAGGGAAAAGAGTAAATTATTATTATCATAAAAGCACAATCAGATGTGCCCTGGAAAAAGACTGCTGTCTTGGATATGATAACATTACTTTAAGATTATTAATAAGCCTGGCCTGTGAGGTTTGGGAGGGGTATGTTGGTGTGTTCTGAATTGTTGAAATTGAGGCTGAAGCAAGATAACTGAAATGAGAAGATGTTCAGCTGGTTCTTTGTACATGTTATTCTAATGTTGTGATTCTCCAGTGTTCAGATAAGCAATGTAAAATTGACTTAGGAAACTTCTAATGTACTTTGCAGTACAATATCCCTTAATTGATTTTTGACCTGAGCTAACAGCTGAAGTAGTCTAACTTGCTTTTGAGAGGTCAGATAAAGCATTAGACCTTGTTGATGTGAATATCAGTGTAGTGACAGCTCACCCCTTGGTAGATAAATGGCATCTCTTTTTATTGCCTCAAGAGCTTTAGGACCTCCTGTATACTTAATTTATTAAGGAAAGTTCATGAGATAGTGAATATGTGAAGACAGAATTGTTAGTCTGGAAATTGAGTTATCTAATGAACTTGATTACTGATTGTTCCTACTGAGTAACACATAATTTTAGAAGTTGGTATTGAACTCTTAAATCCTTTGGCTAGAGCAGTCATACAGCCTTACCTTTTTCTCATGTCCTTCGTCTCTCTCCAGCCTGACTGTTGTTGAAGAAACATGTGGTCAGTGAAAGAGTAGAAGTAGTATTTCAGTTGGAAGGGAGCTACAGTGATCATATAGTCCAACTGCCATCAAGGCTGTGGCCTTGACTTTTCTGGGTCAGATGCAGAGAGCATTGATTAAAATATTTCCATGTGCAGTCATTAATGAAAGACTTCAGATCTAGAAATGCTGCCTTTTTTTTTTTCTTTTTTTTTGCATTATGTACTGAATTTACTGAAGTAATATTTCTTTAAAGAGAAGCTTCTGAGTAGACTGACTGACTTCTGACTACTACTATTCTAGACTACAATGGATATAACCAAATGTAGACTTCTGTTGACAGTCATTCTCTTGAGATCTTTTGGGCACCTTGAAAGTCTGTTTCCACAGTACAGTGCTGGGAAAGAAATGCCAGTCAGTTTTGTTTCAGTGTCTTAAATACCTTGGACTTGTGTAAATACATTCTGCTGGTTTTGACAACTTTAAGCATATGCTTTTTACTCTAAAAGGCATATATAAAACCAGGCAAGGGACTGAACAGCTAACAGGACTTAAAAGCAGCTTAAGAATGTGTACCTGAGACATTTTTCCACAATGGCAATACCATTGGTCATTGCTGTAGGCTTTAATACTATTTTTGGTTTGTTTTTCATAACTTGTAATTTCCTGCTCAGTATGTGGCATCTTTTTCTACTGTGAAGGTCATCAACCATCATAATGTTGGGAACAAATTTCTGGGATTGGGGAGGATTGTAGTTGTGTTTCATGCTGTTCTGTCTGTTGTCTTAAAACTGAAAACAATCACCTCCCTAATACACAATGGTTGTAATCACTGTGAACATTTTTTCACACAAAGCAACTCTTGTGATTGTTGCACAGAATTTTTGAATGTCTTTCTAAATTTGTACAGTCCTTAGGATTCAAGATCTGTGACTGAAGGTTCACTATCATTCTGCTTAAAGCTAAACTTCTTCCAGTTCATAGTTCTAGCTCAAACTCTACCATTGAGACAGCTTAATTAATTTTTTTAGCAAGCAACTGGTGTTGTGTTTGCATGTGTTTCTAATGCTTAAAAAAAAGAAAAAGGAAAAAAAATCCATGTGTACTGAATTATCTTCATACCTGTATTGTGTAAAAACCTACAGCTTATGGTATGAATATCAACTTTCTTTAAATGTTTTGATACTAAAAGTTTTAAATCTACTTATATTCGTGTACTGCAGCTATGATGAAATCAATCTAAAGCTCTATCTTGGTGCTGCCACATCTTTAAAAATCTTCAATATTTTTAATCTAGTTGTATTCTATAAATATGCATGTCCAATCAGTCAACAGTCCATTAAGTTAGAATGACTCGTATTGGGAACTACTGTTGCTTTTGTGTAAAGATGAACAATTTTTGAAGATCATTCTTTTCTTGTTCTTTAATTAAATAGTAGTGAGAGGAGTGAAAAGTAAGCATTTAGGCAATGCTTCAAGCTAATAAGTTACTAGTAAAACTAGTAACAAGCCCTGTGGTTGTATGGGAAGGGTGTATGCTTACCTCACAGTAGCTCCCTAGCGTATCCTTTAGGGTGCAGGAGTTTTTGATTTGGTTTGGTTTTTTTTTTAGTGTGTATTTTTGGGTTTTGTTGTTTGGGGTTTCTTTTACTCAACTCAGATATTAAGTAGCTTCAAGGACCGAAACTATTCTTTTGGGAAGGTAGGTGCAATTAATTTGCTTCCCCAGAAAAATGGTTATGCTTTTCTAGATGACTGAAAAGCACAAGAAACTGTACAAAGTTGCTTAAATATAAAAATGCTTTACAAACATGTTTCTATAAGCTGAAATACAAAGGAGAAAAATTACCACATATTTTCCCTCTCATTTTAGGGTACAGTCAATGGTGTGCTGCTAGTGACGCCTAATAATATAATGTTTGATCCTCATAAAATGGATCCTCTGGTCCAAGAGAATGGCTGTGAAGAGTATGGCATCATGTGTCCAATGGAAGAAGTAATGTCAGCTGCTCTGTATAAGGAAATTGTGGACAGCGAAATTAAGGATTCATTAAGCATGTAAGACAGAATAGTGTTTATAAAACTTTTGAGTAAATATGAGCAATAGCTGTATCACTGATCATGCAAGACTAGTAAAAATGCATTTTCTTCTGTATTCTGTTCTAAGAACATCACTGAAGATTGACTTGGGAAGACCCATGAGAACTTGCTTCACGTTAAGTTCTCACATTCTGTATGCTGTATAGAATAAATCTTCTATATACACAGATTCTAATTTCCTCCAATAGTCTCCTTTAAAAATACTATATATCAAGAAAGACTACATCGCTCCCTCTGCCCCATCCCTACTATGAAAATGGGATTATTTGATCCCTCAGTAATTTAGACACATGAATAGGAAAGTCCAACTTAAACAGCTTTAAGTGCAAATCTTTATTGTTCACAATTTTTCACTTGCTGATTAAGCTCCTGTTGCTCTTAAAAATGGTTGTAAGACTCATTTTCTAAGATGTATGTATATTTTTATGGCATTAGGAGTACATTTTTTCCCCTTTTTGGGTAAGAGGAACTGCATGTTTGCCTTTGGGTATAGCTTGTTAGGGGTGGACAGGGTGAGTTTGGGTCACTGATGTTTAGTATGGTAGGTATTTAAAACTGACTTTAAACAGCTTTATGAAAAACCTTTGTTCTATTCTGTCAGTTGCCTAATTTTTATACTGTCTTCAGAAATAGAATGAACTCTAACATTAAATCCAAAAAAGATTGAAAAAAAAAAATCATGCCACATTTACCTATCACAGCTTATAAAGCACAGATATTTGCAGACTACCTTGACTATCTAACTGCAAGGGAGTGGACTTCTTTAAACAAGGTAGAGTTGTCTGTATATATGAGAGAGTAAAGCTTGTTTGCTGATATGTAATTTTTAGAGTTGCATTTTTTTAAGTAAGGTATAAAGATACTCAGTGCTTTTCTAAAACTCACAGAATTTCTGATTAGATTATTTTGAAAAGCAGGTTTGAATAAGATTATGTTGAGGAAAGTAAGTTCTTTTATGCTTGCTTTCTTTCTTACACTATTTATCAACATCTGATGTCTGCTCTTTAAATCATTCAGTTGTACCAAGTATTTTGGGATTTATTTTGCCTAACAGTGCTATGCTTAAAGATAAGTACCTGACTGGAGAAGACAGTCATCACTGGTTTAGGTATTTCACATGGGCGAAATGGTAAGATCTGCCTTAATGTGTTCCCGCATTGACTAGCTTAGTTAAGGTTAGACCAGATCGATTTTTGCCATTCCGTTCTTATCAGTGAGCTAAACATCAACCTCATGATAGGGTGGGACAGACCTATACAACTGTACTGGCCTTTTTGGTCAGCAAAGCTTAGAAGATTGTGGATGGTTCTTACCTTTAGAGGTTATGGTTCTATGTAGCTTTATGTTGTTTTTTTTTACTCTGTTGTTTTGGTGTTTTCTTTAACTTTATACTTCAGGCATCTCAAACAATCTTGTTAAGTTTCATGGAAAGCCCTGTGAAAATAATGTAATGAATTTGAAAAGTCCTATCTATGTCATGCTGGTAAAAGGTCAGCCATAAGTTTGCTCTTACAAGAACATATTTTATGCTTGTTTCTTACTATTGACGCTCTGGCTTAAGGTTGCTTAAGGGTTGTTTTATTAAGAGCACTTACAGGATTGGTTGTTTGTTTTTAAGTATTAAACAAAACTTAGTAAAGAAAAGAATGTGATGTAAAAGGCACGTACTATAACAACATTCTTTTTTGCTCAACAGAGATGTAGAACAGCTGTCTCTAAGGGAACATTGTCATTCCAAGAAAGGTGCAAAGAGCAATACAGATGAAATGGATTCCAGGATTCAGGATACAGGCAATGACAGTGCTAGTACTGCCCCAAGGAGCACAGAGGAGTCTCTTTCAGAAGATGTCTTCACAGAATCAGAACTCTCTCCAATACGTGAGGAACTTGTATCCTCAGATGAGCTTCGACAAGACAAATCTTCTGGAGCATCATCAGAATCTGTCCAAACAATAAACCAGACTAGTGCTGAATGTTTAACAGTCATTTCAGACTCAAATGAAGCTGCCAATGACTTAAAACCCAGTGTGGAAACAATTGCAAATGTTAAACAGCTTGGTACCCACAGCTTAGGTTCAGAAAGAGTTGAGATGTCTAGAAAGGGGGGAAAAGAATTTAGTGAAAATATTGCAGGTGTTTTCCAGCAGTCTTTACAACGAGCGCACAGTAGCGAAGAGCATGACAAAGAGGCAGAAGTGAGCAACAGTCAAGATTCCTCACTAGGAAAAGAACCACAAGGAGAGAGTAAGACAGGAGAGGAATGTCCACGTTGTGAAGATACCACAGACTTTCAAAAAAAAGAGACAACTAATAAAGAAAAAGTAGCGAGAGAGCAAACTCAAGACTCAGAGACAGAAGTTGAGGAACTCCGCAAACTGTGGAAGACCCACACTATGCAACAAACAAAACAACAAAGAGAGAACATGCAACAGGGTTCACAAAAACAAACTAGTCAGAAAACTGGGACTGCAGGAGATGGGCAATTGGAAGGTGAGTGGGTATACACTCTTAACCTTCAGATCTGCAGTGTTTCTCTCTCTGGCTCGTACTAATTTTGTTGGTTTTCATTCTGTAGAATACATCTTCCTTCATATTGCTTATATTTCTCATTGGTTTGAAGATATGTTAAGATATGTTACCATATATAAACCAGTGGAGAAAAATACTGCTCAGGAAACTGAGAATGTTGATACCTTTGTTACTGTCATATTTCCTCACTGTAATTATATTTATTATCATATTAAAGCACAGTATCTTTGTAGGAGAGATACAAATGAGCTTGTAAATTTGATCCATGATGCATTGGTCACTGTAGAGCTCAAAATCAAAAATGGTCTTCAGCAATAAGTTGGCTGCCACTTAAATTTTTACCCTAGTGTACATGTGTATGAATGAATTTCAGAGGATGAATTTCATCTTGCTGATAGCATTCCTACCTTGTGATTATGGTTTATGTGAGCAGCGAACACTAAAATTGTAACATTCCAGAATTTTGTACACTTGCATCTTGTCACTCTTTCATGCTGACTAGAACAAGGTTAAGCATACAGAAGGACATTTTTCAGGACGAGTACCAGCTAGATTGTAAGAAGCTAATGCTATAAATATGGGGAACAACTAGGATTATTTCTTGAGTACCTGCGCTGCTCTGCAAAAATCAGGTCTTAGTTGGAAGTCATCTTGAAAGTCTGTTGAAGTTAATACAAAAAGTGTGGTTTTCTTTAAGTAACTGAAAGATGTTTCTGTATTTGTGTTATTTTTTTGCTTTTAAAACAAATTGTAGGTCACTTTTTGATGCCTTAACATCTTTACTAATGAAGATAAACAGGTTGTTTTAATTGTGCACTATTTTGGGGGCTAGAAAGAAAACATAAAATCTATTTGTAACAGGCATTAAAGATATATGAAATACGTTTGAAGGTAAAGTTCATTATATTAACTTAAAGTTGAGATTGTGTTGAATAGAAAGGTAAACTCTGCATTTGACAGAAATTCATCTTACGTTTCAGAGTTCTTTGCCAATTAAATGTTATTTGTAGCTCAGTTGTATTATGTCATTTATTTTGTCAGTTTCTAAAAGATTCTGTCATTGAGTGACTGCAGGTTTTTCATGTGGTCAGTACAGTGACAGACTATATGTGTGTTATTAGAAGAGTACCTGCATGCAGAGGCGTGATACACCCTCAATGAAGGTTGTATGGGCAGAATAGTAAAAAAAGAAAGTGAAGCACAGGTTACTTTTTGGAGGTTTGGGCCAATGGTTTCAGTCCAGTTTCAGCTGGAATTGTATGTTGTTCTTGCATGTTGTATTAGTGGAATGCAAATAAAATGGTAAATTATGAGGGTATTTCCCAATCTAGATAGATTTGGTGAAGCTTCTACTGCCATTGGCTCTATTTAAACTTGCATGTAGACAATCTAAAGCATAGATCTCTTGAAGGTCATCAGAGACTAAACATGACAGGTCTGCCCTCAGGAGGTGACTGAAAACACTATGTCATTACAAAATTGAAGCACTGCAAACACTTTCTGATATCCTGTCTATTAGACTAAAACTCTGAAGTAGTCATACTATGAGTTTTGTATCATTACCTAGATCATTGTTTTATCTTCTGCATACAGCAAGGACTTTGGATTTCTTTGCTTTTGTGGGTGTTCTAAGTATCTCGACTTTGGGGATCTACCATTTCTTGATCTTCGCAGAGCTTAAATATTTGAGTTTGGAATTAATGATCTATGTGTTCTGAATGCTGAGCAGGAGGTGATGCAGTGCAAATTGAGAACAAGAGTAGAATAGCTAAAAAGGTTTCCCTTGGTGGGTTTTTTTCTTTTTTTTTTTTTTTTTTTTTTTTTTTTTATTTTTTTATTTTTTTTTTTTTTTTT
>NDXB01013388.1:85455-127355 GCA_002631895.1 Agapornis roseicollis
TTTTTTTTTTTTTTTAGACAACTTCACTGACCAAATTAAGTTGTTCTGTATCTTTAAATATGTTAGCCTTTTTAACAGAGTCGTGCTCTGCAACCACACTTGAATACAGGGAACCTTTCTTCTTCTGTACCGTCATCATTTGCGATCCATCCCCCTACTGTACACTCGCTCATTTGTTCCCTGCAATGTCAGTCAAATGTGTGCATCTAGCAAACTATCCTGTCGCCGTGGAGGGGCTCTGCCTATATCTGGAACTGACAGCAGGTACAGAGAACAGAAAATGCTTTCAAACAGCCTTGAATGATTTTTCTTTTTATTATTTCTTTTTTAATCTCAGTTTATATTTAGAAGGGAAATGTCTCGTCTCTGGTATGGAAAGAAGGGAAGAAAGCACCAGCCAGTTAATCATAAATACGCTCTGGTAATCTTCAGTGGAGTGTTTTCATTTCTGTTATTGCATTCTTGTAATGTTGTGGCAGAGAGGCAGTTTCTGGAAGTTTAAATTTTGAATGTGTAAACAGGATGGCAAGTCACAAATTTTCATTATTCTCAGGTGCATAACCTAATTGCTGATGTTTTGTTGGCTTTAGATAAGAGAAACTACTGAGCATTAAGGGGTTCAGCAGTTTTAGGGTGGTTTGGTTTTGGTTGGTTGTTTTCAATTGGAGTCATGTGCTTCCCTAATACAAAATATTGTGTGTAGCTAAATACCCTGAACAGTAACAGCAGTTTTGCATTGGGATTTAATTAGAAAAGTGTAAATCTCCTGAGTTACCATTTGTTTATACCTTCTCAGAGGTCATTGAACCATGTGCAGGTCTCATGATAATTCTAAATTGCTGGAGTTGAGTATGCTGTAGTCTCACTCTCATTTATAATGAATGTGGGAACCATTACCCCTGGGTTTACAGTATATTAGATTTATGAAAGTAGCTGTGGTGGTTTTATCAGTTTTTCCCCAAAAGACTTAAATGTAGTACTATGTAAAGGAAATAGTTCTCACTGAGACTTGCAAAACAGTAACATCTTGGGGATAGTGAAAAAGTGATTTTGACAGTATACTTATTTTTTTACCAGCTGGTGGATCTAAACAATGTTTTTCATTCAGACTACCTGTGAAAGGCCTTTTACCACCTTTTTAAGAGTTGCAGATGTCCGGGTCTGGTATAGTCTCCTTTTAGAGGTGCTGTTGACTTTGGCTTTTATTTTAATCTTTATTTGTAGCCAGATTACTTGCAGAATATGAAATTGTTGTGTGGCAACAACTGGTTCTGTGAAGGTGTGTTGGTAACAAAGTGTTTTTAAAATAATAGGCTGTTAATTTTCCTCTGTGGCAATGGAATGTAGCACAGAGGTGCAATCCCTCAGTTAACTCAAATGTAATTTGAGCATACCCTGTAGCAGTGTGAAAGGTATCTGGAGTTTAGTAAGAATTTGTTCTTAGATATGTAGATATACCTTGCCCAGCTAATGTAGGATCAGCATTTCATTTTAGCCAGAGTTCAACTATGTTAATAAAAGCAATAATTAGCAGCTCTTAAGTAGAGGTTGAACTGATTAAATCATGGGAATATTTTTATGTTGTGGGAGCGGTAGAGAACAAGTTATTTTAATGTGTAAACCAAGTCAAATCATAAAAAGGGGTATACAACTATCTACAGATGGGAATATTTCTTAGATGTTGCTATGTTGACAAGACATTCTGTGTTCTTGAGGTTGGGGGTGTTTTCTTCAATGAATGATCAGAAAGTTAATGTGCAAGTATAACCTTACAGAAAAGAGGGAAGGAGTATTGGTACCCTTCTGTGTTATGCAAGACAAAGTGGGAAGCAAATTCAAGAGACTGGCAGCATATATTAAGTACAGGTTTTTGATGAAATCTTTTATTAGTGGTTGTTCTGAAATTTGGATGAAAACCCATCTGACATGAAACAACATAATTGCTGAACCAAATGGAGTGATATAAGAAACCAAGAATGTTTGCTTGGAGCAACTACATCACTCTGGATTACTTACCTGAAAGGCCTTTGTTATTTTCGTGCTGATAGACTAAATGAGAGCTGGGGTCAGTGCTTTCTCAGGGTAAGAGATCAGAATTTTGGTGACTAACCAATGCATTATGCTCCCCTTTCAACAAGCCAGTCATGTGGCTTCCCACTTTTTGGTAAATCTGTTTGGTATTTACTGCATGAATTGTACTGGAGCACAAGAGATGCCAGTAAATTTCTAGAATGTCAAAAATGCAGGCAGCCATTCTTTGTGTCAAAGCACTTTAGACAAAAAACATCAGACAACACAAGAGAAGAAAAGGTGGATTGCCATTCTTTGGGAATGCTTCTCTAAATGCTTTGCAGAGCTTGGATAGGCAGTGTAGCCAGAGGGGACAAAAGCAATGAAAGCTTAATCTTTGGCTTTTTATATTCTTAAGGTATTATAGAAAGGGAATTAAAATGGTAGTGGTTTTAATAGCTTGGATGATTTGAGACTTGCAGAACTTCTGAGGTTCTTGATTTATTGGTTAGCTGTACTTGGTAAGTGAATAGCTGTAGTTTTTTGGCTATTATGGAGATCTAATAATAGGGGCTTATGTGCGTAAGATAAGAATCTAGTACTTTATCCCTGTGGATGTCAGAACTGTGAGGTTTCATCAGTCCACTTATATTGTTACAAAGATCTTTTTAAAGTCAGCTTTCCCTACTAAGTTTTGTTTTAGATTGAATGAACTGATGATCTTGGTCTCCTTAAAATATATAAATAGTGTGATCCAGTACTTTCTTACACTGATCACCAAGCATAGAACCTTTTCTTGATGACAGGTGTTTGCCATACCCACTATCCTTAGGGGGTTTATGCATTGACTTATTCATTGACCCTAAACTAAGATCTGCCATTTAAGTATTAGGCTTACATTTTTAACAATAGTAAAATATTAGGCCTCACCACAAATGCAAGAAAGAATGGTGGTTTTGCTAAATGCTGCTACAGATTCCTTTTTTGTTTTTCTTTTTTTTTTTTTAATGTATTTTATTTTTACAAAATAAGTCAAGCTTCCATACCTGCCTCTTTAAGAAAGTAGTTTTTGTAAATCCTATTCTTGGTTCTTTGCACAAACATCCTAAACATTGTTTAATGTTTGCTCATGTTAAATTTAGTTCTCTTGCTGACATTATCATATTGCTCTAACTAGTGATTTCTTTTATCTTGAAAAAACAGCTTTTTAAAGGTTTCCGGAGCCAGTGTGACACTATGTGAGCTGCAGGCTTTGATTGTTGTTTATTTGTTCTTGTTACTGCATATATTTCAGTTTATCTTCAGTATATGTTAGTTGTGACTTGGTACATTTGCTGTGGGCTTTTAGAGCACTTTGCAGCAGATACTTAACCATCCATCCTGCAAAGCTGTGGGGGCAATACTGATCACAGGGTGAGTGTTGCTCTCATGTAAGGTACTCAGTTCTGTGCCTACTCTGGAATACAAATAGGTGTGCAGAACAGCTTGAGACAGGTGGTTTTAAAGGTACTAAAAGAGGAAAATAAATGCAGTACCAGCCAGTTCAAGGGACTTCTGTGACTGATTCCCCTTCCCTGCTTAAAACAGCCAGCTTTTGTACCTTGCCTTCCTTGTCACTAGTAGAGTGACAGGAAACTGAGCTGGTTGAAAACCGCACAAGACATCACATGGTTAGCTCTGCAGCTATGCTCATTAAGAAGTAATCAAATTAAATTAGTCTTGGTTTTGGTTTTTCTGGTTTGTTTGTTTGTTTTCAGAATGACACCTTATAATTGTTTATCCAGTGTGGTAAACCCCATGTATTAATGCCTTATGGTAATGTAATCAGTGTGTCCCAAAGAATTGTATTTGTGATAGAGAAGACTGCTTCTTCAGTACTGCTCTTTATTCAAGCAATGTTTAATATTTTGGGAGCAAAATTCCCTGAAATTTCATGAAGCAGGAAGTTAGTGTTTTCTCTTAACATAGTAATAACAGCGTTCAGTTTATAAATGCACCTTATATTTTCATTGGAAGGTATTTACAGACTTCAGAAAGAATTTGATCCTTTCTTCCCCCTCCCCATTTACTGATGAATTGGAGCTGCCCTGGTTAAAAGCATGGGCTTTTATGTTGATTTTTCTGTTTGTGATTTTTATTATTATTTGTGTTGGGTTTTGGTTTGTTTGATTTTGTTGGTTTTTTTTCTTCAATGAAATATCGTGTAACTTTAAAGGTGAAACTTTTTTAACTCTCAAGAAATGATATTTGTGAAGCTTACAGTTTTCACCTGGTTTTACAAGGAGGTATTAAGTTTTAAAGTAAAACTGTTCAACTTTCTCTCTCTTAGTGTTTATTTTATGTTCACAGTTAATAATGAGGGTGTAGATAACTTATGTTGAAGAGAACCACTTAGTTACGCTTTCTCCAGTCTTATCTTTCAGGAGCACTGTTCAGCTCTGATAAGACCCTTCCTTTTTCTAATGGGACAGTTTCAGCTACTTGTTAATTCTGAAAGTTTAGCTGTATTTGGTTTGAGGGCAGCAATTACACAGCCCAGTCACCATATTGGGTATTTGGGTGCCTGTGTTGGTCTCTCTGGCTTTGTTAAACGGGCAGAGAAGTGCCTCAATGTAAGCAGTTTCCATATTTATGGCCATCTGTAGAACACTGATATGACCAGCGCCTGAAAGGGCTGATATGTTGTTACCTTCTGCATGGCAAACTGCCCTTCATGGACATTCAAACAATTGTGACTCTGTTTTCATGTGTATTGTTGAAAGACAAAAAAGTTCTGTATTAGGAATTTCTGGTTTTCCCAGTGTAGCTTGCAAGAGTTACATAGTCTAACATGCTTTCAGAAAAACAAGGCTTAAAAACGTAAGTTTTTCCAAAAGGAGAATCCTAAACCTCTTGATGGGCTGAATCATTAGTATGCAAACTCTCAATTTGACTTACTTCATTAAGTATTAATTGTTGTGTGTTCATACACTCATATGCATGGTGTGGAGAGTCAAGCCAAAAGGCATTTGCACTGCAAGTGTCAAATGATTCATCTCATGTTTTCTCATCAGTGTTGCTACTATGAAGAGAGCAGGTAGTATTAGATCTCTAAAGATATATGCCATGTCATTTCTAACTTGATTAGCCCTTGGAATTGTCCTCTGGAAGACTATTCCAAGTCCCCAGGCAGAATATTTTTTGCCTTGAAGCACCTTAATCTCCTGGCTATACATATTATTTGTTTTAGTCTGTTCTGACCATACCCCAGATTAACCACAGAGAGGTTTAGCTCTTCTTTCCTCCTGCATTCTTTTTGAAGCAAAAAGAACTAAAGAGAGAACAGAGGTTCCTTTGGGTTCCTCATCAAGTGGCTTTGAGTATCAAGGAAACTGGATGCTGATAGGGGATAGTGAAAAGAGCTCTGTAAATAAAGCAAAAAGCAAACTCATGTAAGTAGGTCTGCATTTCAATCTTGAATACTTAGATTGCTACAGTTTGGGGCAATTTGGCAATTTCTATGTGGGACATGGACTGTACTGGAATTTGGAAAGCCTTGTCATATACCTTAAAGACTTAGGACCTTGCTCAGCCTCCAAGGATGGAGATTCTGTAGCCTCCCTGGGAGGCCTGATCTAGTCCTTAAACACAACATCAACCCTTTGAGCAGGTGGTCCAGGCAGTTTTTTCAGCCTTGTTCTTCATGCATAAAGAACATGCAAGAAAATTAAAACCAATTTGATTACAAAGCTACTATAGGATAGAATCAAGCACCTTGGTGAAACAGAAATACAGATAAATGGTATCCACTGTTCCCTGCCCAAAAATGAAAGGAGCATTCAATACTGAAAACCACAGTCCAGTATGATACATACAGACAGAACTGCATTCACAAATTCATATCATTAATTTTTCACAAATGAAAGACCTTGCTTTCTAGGTATTTCTAATGTCATGTGAAAAACTAATAAAGTTCTGTGTATAAGAATGAAAGTTCAAAATGGAATGAGGTAGAAAGTAGCTCCTGGAATGATGATGAGAACAGACAGCTGATGTACAGGTGGAGCAGTAGGGAAGAAAATCACTGGTTTATTCAGCTTGGTGAAGTAGAATAGTGGATGAATATGACTACAAGGAAAGAAAATGAAGACATCTTCATGAAAGAGTAAATAGCATAGCAGACTATGCGTATATACTATAGCCATGTTATAAAGCAGAACAAACATCTAACCAATGATACTACTAACATTTCGAAACAGTCCTCTCAAGTCTTACAGGAACAAAATGCTGTTCTCAGGTGTTCTCAGGATACTTCTCAATCAATTCCTGAATGAAGTTGTAGAAGGTAGTTGCCAGGAGGCTTAGACATACTTGATTTAATGATTAAATGAGTACATAATCATGTTCCTGCAAAGCAAAAAGAATGCATGTTGACCTAAACTGTAAGCATTTTGTAGAAGGTCAGGTACGGTAGCTGAAATGAGGAATCTTAGTGTATTTGTTTAAAGGCTTGTTCAGTGATAGTTTGTCTCGCAGAGTTTTCCTATGGACTGTATACTTAAAATTAACACTGTTTTGAGTGTGGATTCCTTGCACTTAATTTTCCTGCTAGTAGTTTGACATTTTGTGACATGCTACTTTATGACATTTACCATTGCATACCAACAGCCTGCCACTATGCAGGCTTTTGTTCACAAAACAAATGTAGTGAGGTGATGGTGTGCATCAGGTTCAGGATGCCAAGGAGCTGTTATTGTGTACATTCTTGGAGATGTATTCATGTTTCTCTTGGGTAAAAAATTGATCAAAATACCTTGTGCACACTGTTCTGAGGATGCAGGCACCCCCATGCCTTATCAAAAGGCCTGTCAGGTCTTGGTCACTGAGCAGAGGGGTTGATAAGAAGTTCCCAGGTACAGGATGGAGACAGAGTGTGCATAGTATGCATTTGAAAACAAGATAGCATTGCCTATGAAATTTCAGGTACATTCCAGTATGTGAATCAGCAACTATATAATGGTGTCAGGAATGATGAGATTTTTGAAGACTCTTCCTTAAGTAACCATATATATTTATATTTTTTTATACGTATATATATATATGGTCCATTTTAAGTTAACTGTTGCCTCTCATGTGATAGGGGCTGAGCTTAAAGAAGCAACAGAGCCAAAAGGTTCTCACATTATTGCTTTTTATAATTACATAAGGTGCTGGTAATGTAATTTACAGTAAACTGTCGTAACAAATAACAGGATAAAACTACACTATCACTTACATGCTTGAGTGGAATACTGTTAAAACTTTGCCTGTAGCTGCGTGACTCCGAGAACATAAAAACCAACACAAGTTACAACAATTTTCTTGATGTTTTTTTAAGACAATGGTAGAAAATGGTGGAAATAAATTGAGTGTAATTACTGATTATTCAGTAATAACTCCAGATGTCACAAGTATTCCTTTTTCCTTGCCTTGCAGTTGCATGGGGTAGAGTGAATCATCGCTGCTCAAGAGCCAGTCATGCATGACTGTGGGCTCTGTGCTCGGGACAGTGGCGAGTATCTGGCCAAACTCCCTGTAGTAGGGGCAGGTAGATGGGGAGCTCCTGGACTTGTGGTTATCTTCCTATGCATTGTGGTAGGCTCTAGACATTTTTAATACACTCTTACTACATGGGACATCCATTTAATCTCTCCACTGGCTGTTTTAAGATGCTTTCATACAAATGATGATTTTGAGTCATTCTCAAAATCACATTATTTGCTGTAGTTACATTGAAATGACTGCTGTAGTCCTTTAGACAGCTTGTTGCACCAGAGCAGCATGTTCTAGAGCTTTCTGTCTAAAGGCTTTCTGGCTGCACCTCCTGCCATAGTGGAAGTGCTGTTTGGAGTGAGTGTGTTGACAAATGAGCAGCTCCCAAAGCTTTGGAGGTGAACAGAAAGTCCAGGATTAAGATATTGTGAGATGGTATTGGGGAGTTACTAAACTTCAGTCTTTCTTCCTTGTCTTTAACTGTATTTTCACTGCCAGTTAGAAGAGTCAGAACTTGCTGAGAAGCCTGAGGTTTGCTTTTAGTTTTCATCCAGTAAAGCAAACCAGGTACACAGGATTCATTAATTGGGGTGTAAAGAGTGTCTGGAGGACTTTGGGCTTGAAGGGTTTGGATTAAGGCACGTGACTTGATTGACTTCTAATTTAGCATCCTGATACTGGTAACTTTATGAGCCTACATCAGTTCTGTATTCATCCTAGAGCAGTGAGATACATTTGACTGCTAGTGCCATTAGTGTTTAATTTGTAATTTTGCTGTCTATTCATATGTCTAAAATCACCTTCATGTGCATTGTCCTTGCAGAAACAAACATCTTTTGGCAGTTTTTGTTTGTGTGTTACCATTGCACATTTTCCCTTCATTACTCTTTCCCACTTTTTTTCCTTCTTACCTTTTTACTTTTTTACTTTTCTTCAACTGTCAGTGGAATTATTGTCTTCCTGTCTCCATATTCAGGTAGTGTCAGTGGCTGAGTATCACCGCAGGATCGACGCTCTAAATAGCGAAGAACTGCGCACACTCTGCAGACGTCTCCAGGTGCCCTCTTCAGTAGTTTAAACCCCATCTTCAGATACTAAAATATCTTTCTTTGTAGTGTCTTTGATCAGGGCAAGTCCTGCACTCAGTGGGTTTGTCTTATCTACAACACTACAAGGATCCAGCAGAAAATTCCTTTGTTTTGAATGTATTTAATTATGCAATGTTATGATGGAATCATTTTTATGATGGAATTATTGCTTCCACCTTTTCAAACAGGAATTTTCTGTCAGAATTTGAGAAGTTGTTCTTAGTACTGCTTGACTTGGAGTGATGTGTTTTAACTTCTGCATTAGACTGGTGTGTTGTGTTAGATAGAAGCTTTCCTAAAAAGAATGCAAAACAGGTGAAGGATCCAAAACATTATTGCATGGGTGTTTAATTTTACGTAGGAGTCTTTCAAGAATCTCACAGTACTTGGCAAGTATGCAGCTTCACAAATTCTGTGGAATAGGTAAGTATTCTTTCCATTATACAAGCAGGTAACTGCAGTGTTCAACACAGCAAAGGTTGTACACATGTAGCTGGTAATGGAACTAACCATTCTGAAAACAGTACTTCAGTGTGGGGTTTTGAAGGTTTACTGATATGGACTTAAACTGATGTTTGCATTCTCTTTAGGTGTTTCTTAGTTCTTTGACAGCTGTAGAATTGTTCGTTGCTGTATACATTGCACATAACTTACTGATGGAAAGCATGGCTTAGAAATTAAAAGCATTGAGTATTGTTTTTCTGTAGTAATTGGCTGCTTAAACTGTAAAAACTTTTCAGTTCTGCTTTTTGACTCTGATCTTGGCTTTTTTTTTTTTTCCCCATCTATTATGTAACTCCACGTAAGAAAACATTTCCTTGGCTCTCATTTCTGCTTATTTAATAATCAGTATTTATATTTTTTTAAGTGTTTTGTAAATGCTTTGCACAGATTAATGAGCATGAACCCAAAAGCTGCCCATGTATGGGAGAATCATAAATTTTCAAAACTATTTTCATTCCCACTTGAGAATAAAAAAATCTGTTTCTGGCAAGTGGTGGTAGGGAATCCTTGTATTACTACTGTGGAGGAGCTCTTTCCTTGACCTGGAATGCCTAAACTCAAGGTTTAGGCCAGCTTGAGAAATGATGTGTTCAGCTCAGCCTATAAACTCTCTGCTCTGAGGCCATGTGAGTGTTTGATATAGACTGCATGGTAGTTACGAACTTATGAAGCTCCTGGAATCAGCTTATGGGACATTCTGCCCTTTCCAAGTTCAGCAGTAAATAAATTTGCAAATTCCAAAGCTTCACCGTGTTTTGTCAGATACCTTTGAACAGACATCTGTCTTTGTCCACTTCTGCAAAGCAGTGTTCTTCATTGAAGAAAGTTGCTTTACTGTAATAGTAACTTTAAAAAGGCAAAAAAAAATCCAACAAAAACCAAAGCACAACAACAAAAAACCTCACAATTCCCACACACAACTTCAATCCAAATTATTCATGTTTTGCATGGAGCACTTTAATCAGAATTAGAGAGTAGGAGAATAAACTTCCTGCTGTACAAGGGAACTATGCTGAACTTTTATGAAGTTGAAGCAGTAGTTTATGATGAATGAAAGGCATTTAACATGGAAAAAAGTTGTATGATGAAATAACATGTTTTATAGAGATATCACTATAATGAAGTCTGTAGGCTATCTTTTTTGTACTTGAAGCTGTATGGGTAAGTGCATATACTTTTTTGTTATGATATGGACATTAGTGCATAGTTTGCATTGGAAATGCCTGTTGCCTTCCATGGAAAAATGAAATAATTGAGCTATTTGCTTGCTTAGTATTCACTCTTTAAGCATGCCTTTTCTCAAATTAAGAATTCATATTATAATTAGATAATTGTGTGAATGTACTTCAATACTTTGGAGTTTGTCATAGTAACCTGTGTCGTAGTTCATGAGGGAAATGAAAGGGGGATATCCTTGTTTTTATGCTTGGGTGGATGTATTTGTTTAAATACTCCTGTCTGTATTTCAGGGTCTTCTTTGATTTGGCTTTACTTTTTTTAAGCTAAGAAAGTTGTCTTCATAAGAGCTTGACAAAGTTTGCCATGGTGGTGTTGTGAAATACTATAGCTGTGTTCTGTATGTTTAGAGTATGAGGTGTGTGACACACACAGGTGGTTATTCTGGAGTTGGCAGGTGGTTTTGGCAGGTATTTTCATGATGTTCTCATGATTCAGGATTTAAACAATTTGGACAGTCTGACTTTCAGTGAAACTTGGTTCACTCAGATGCACTTGTTCTTTCATTTTTCTTCAGCAAATCTCTCAACATTTTAATAAGTCTTGCTGCAGTGGCTTAAGTTACTAATTTCCTTCACTTTGTCCTCCTTCTCTGTCAGATTTGACTGTCTCCATAACACGTTTCAAATATTCCTGCAGCAAGATTTTCAGAAGGAAACCTGTTTGGGTCTTACCTAACCTAGTTGTCCACTTTACCTTGGTGGTAAAGTGGACAGTGGATGTGGACTGGGGTAGGAAGATATGATGTTTACTGAGTTTTACGGTTTTTTACTGCCTCCACCATGGTGATCTGCAGCAACTCAGTAGGGAAGATATTTAGGGCAGGTATTGTAAACTATGAATGGATCTTCATGCATAGTGCTCACTATGCAGGATAAGTATTACTGCTGTTTTCCCTTCTCAATTCTTTCTTCTTTGGTTCCCATAAGTACTCCAGCAGATGGGCTTATGGAGCAGAAATATTCTCAGGCTCCATTCAATTGGTTTGCTTAAAATACTTGACAGCAGGCTTTCCATGTGTCTACTACATATCTGAAAACTTTTGCAAGTACTCTTTAAGAGTACTGAATGAGAAGCTACTGAGAAATATCAATGTTGAACTTTCAATTTCTGTCTGGGGGGTTTTAATTAGATTTAATGTGAATGCTCTATCAGTATTAAAATGCAAGAACTTTGTAAACTGACCTTTAAGAAGCACTTTGTCCTTCAGCTGCATGTGAGGACGCGTTTTGTCTTCTGTGAGTGGGTGACTGTAATTTATTGTTAGTATATAGTTGAGCATGCACTTGCTATTGGAAACATTGCAGATTTTGATCAGGTCAAATCTAAGATATTTCTTAACTTTTGAAGGAGTTGCATAACCAAATTGGCAACTGCATGATTTTTAAACCTACAAAATTTATCTGCCCTGCTAATAGAATGGCAAATACTTACTTTATTATGTTTTTGTTGTAGATAACAACAAGAGAAGACATCAGCTCAAAGCAGGAGACAAATATCAAAACAGACCTGGAGCCTGAAGCATTCCGGCCAAATCTTAGTGATCCCAGTGAATTATTGCAGCCAGAACAAATTGAAAAGGTATTAACTTATGTCTGTTACTTTTAGTATTGTACACTAATATATCACAAATGCCATGACCATAGTATGAAACACACTAGTATGAAGACCTTGTGTGATATTAAATAGTATAGAATCATTTCAGTTGGAAAAGACCTTAAGATCAAGTCCAACCATTAACGTAACACTGCCAAGTCCACCACTAAAACATATCCCTAAGCGCAACATCCACACATCTTCTAAATACCTCCAGGGATGGTGTCTCCACCACTTCCCTGGGCAGCCTGTTCTAATGCTCAGTAACATTTTTGTGAACGAATTTTTTCCTGATATCCAGCATAAGCCTTCCCTAGTGCAACTTGAGGTCATTTTGTCTTGTCCATTTGTATGTTACTGGGGAGAAGAGACTGACACGCACCTCACTACTGCCTCCATTCAGGTAAATGTAGAGCAGTAAGATCTCCTCTCAACCTCCTATTCTACAGGCTAAGCAACCCCAGATTACCTGATCTACTCCCCATAGGACTTATGCTCCAGGCCCTTCACCAGTTTTGTTGCCCTTCTTTGGATGTTCTCCAGCACATCAGTGTCTGTCGCATAGCATTGGCCTTCTTGGTTGCCTGGGCACAAGCTAGCTCATGTTCACCTTTTCTGCCAAGCAGCTTTCCAGCCACTCTTCTCCAAGCCTGTAGCATTGCATAGGGTTGGTTTGACCCAAGTGCAGGACCTGGCACTGAGCCTAGTTGAACCTCGTACAATTGGCCTTGGCTCATTGATCCAGCCTGTCCAGATCCCTCTGCTGAGCCTTGATGTCACCTGCAAACTTCCTGATCCCTTTATCCAGATCATTGATAAAGATATTAAACAAAAATGGCCCCCGTACTGAGCCATGGGGAACAACCCAGGTGACTAAACCGCCAACTGGATTTAACTCCATTCACCACCATTCTTCAGGCTTGGCCAACCAGCCAGTTCTTACTCGGTGAAGAGTACACCCATGCAAACCCTGAGCAGCCATTTTCTCCTGGAGAATGCTTTACTAAAATCTAAGGAGAAAACATCCACAGCCTTTTGCTCATTCACTAAGGAGGTCCCCCTATCATAGAAGGAGTCTGGGCTAGTCAAGCAGGACCTGCCTTTCATAAACCCATGCTGACTGACCCAGATCACCTTGTTGTCCTGTGCGTGCCACTCATGGTAGTCAGGGTGCTGTGCTCCATAACCTTTGTCCCTGCCCATGGCAGGGGAGCTGGAAGTAGATGATCTTAAGGTTCTTTCCAACCCTAACTGTTCTATGATTCTATGGCACCAAGGTCAGACTGACAGGTCTGTAGTTCCTAGATCTTCCTTCTGGCACTTCTGGTAGATGGGTGGCATATCTAGTAACCTCCAGCCAACTGGGACCTCCCCAGTTACCCAGGACTTCTGACAAATGATGGAAAGAAGCTCTGTGAGCGCTTTTGCCAGCTCCCTCAGAATCCTTGGGTGGTCCCATCTGGCCCCATAGACGTGTGTGTATCTAAGTGCAGGAGGACAGCACAATTTGTATCTAAAGTGTTGTTGCTTTCTGCATTATCAGAACTTTCAGTACACTGTGACAACACTAGTCTGTATCTTTACTCTTACTTCATTCTTCCTTGAAAACAGCTTGGCTGTCACTGCAGTTCTTGCTATCTAGTCCAAAATCATCTTATTTAATGTGTTTATTGAAGGTTTGGATTAAGGCTGACTGCATTCAAAGGCACAAGAACTGGAGACCAAGCATCCTTTGCACTTAAACTTGTTATGTGTTACATTAAGTGCATTGTTATAATCTTATCAACAGCTCACAAAGTCTCTCCCACCACGGACCATTGGATATCCATGGACTCTTGTCTACAGTACTGCAAAGCATGGCATGAGCTTGAAGACTTTGTATCGAACAATGGTGGGACTAGACACGCCTGTGCTGTTAGTTATCAAAGACAGTGATGGACAGGTAGGTCACCTGCCCTCACACAAACAATTTTCCTATCAAGAAAAAAGGGAGTATAAAGTAGTAGCTGATACTTCAGTCCGACATAGGAAATAAAACTGTGTGTATAAAGCTGGTTTCGTCCTTGGTAGTTCTGTAGAGACTTCAAAATGTCAAGCAGTCCTCTGGCAGACTGTGTTTCTAGGAGATACTTCGGTGATACATGTTTGCTGTCACAATGCATGAGTTTCATAATCCCCAATTACTGAATTTACTTTTAATATATATATATTTTTAATGCAGTTAAAGTATAAGAAATAGTTTGTAAAACTTTCTGGTGACTGAAGATCTTGAGTTGCGTGGTCAGTGCTTTTTGGTGCATTCTGTGACTGCAGCTACCATCTCTCTCCCATTTGAAAGCTATTGGATCTTTGCTGCATTATTAATTTTTGTTCTTTGAGTCTCTAGTTGTACTCTATGCTCCTTTGACTCAGGTATGAATTACAGGAAGTGGATCACATCTCACCCTTTGAATAGCAAACATTCTTTCTTGAGTGTTCTAATAACAGGTGAACATTATAGGCACCATAACACTTTGATTCTTTCTTTCTGAAAGTTCTGGGCTCTCTTGTGGAAGCAAGTTACTGCTGTCATGGGGAGCTGACAGAAGCACTGCAAAACCTGTAGCATTTACTTCACTTACCCATTTCCCTATGGTAACCACAGATTTTATTTTTTGGAAGCATGGACTCATATCACCTCATATCAGCAGATCTGAAAACTGTACATGAAGGGTATGTTTTCTAATTCAAGTAACAACTTGGGTTTATTTTTCCTTCTGTTTCATGCCTCAGAAATCCCTTAAAAAAAAAAAAATCTAAATTTTAGCTAGTAGAGCACTTTTTCCCAGAAGTTCCTTGAAAGGGAATTTTTTTTTTCATTTACTATTTATTCTTGAAGATAAAGGCTATTCAGTAGACATGATGTCTCAACAGACCCAGCAGCCTTGTAAATGTACTTTGGTAATATTCCTTCTCTAAAGGAAAAACTTGAAGCTTGTCAAGGTTAATTTCAAATATATCTATTTCTTAGTACTTGGATACCTGTCCCAGAAAGAAAATGTCCCTTTTCTGATAGGGTTGTCTTGCCACCAGCATGTAGGAATCATAGAATCAGCTAGGTCAGAAAAAGACCCTTAAGATCATCAAGTCCAACCATGACCCCAGGACTGACAAGACCACCACTAAACCGTGTCACTGGCAGCCTCATCTACATGGTTTTTAAACGCTTCCAGGGATCATGATTCCACCACGTTCCAGGGCAGCCTGTTCCAATCCCTGATCATCCTCTCTGTGAAGAATTTTTTCCTAATATCTAATCTGAACCTCCCCTGTCACAGCTTAAGGCTGCTACATCATGTCCTATTGCTTGTCTAGTTGAAAGTTGGAATCTAAGACACCTAAATTGCCTGCTATCGTCAATTCTAGGAGATCCTCTAATAAAGGTGTCCAAGAAATCTATAGATCTCTACATTTCAATTGTTATGGACTATCTATCTACTGGCATATGCTGAACACACCAAGTTCTGGTGTCTACTCTGACAGCCATTTAAAAATTTAACACCTAATTTTGCAGATGTTGAAACCGTCTTCCTACTAACAACAGAAATACTTTGGGAGTATTGTACTTCATGATGTATAATTGATTATATGTAACTATGCAGGGTTTTTACTAGTTATCCTAGTTCCTGAGAAGTCTCTTCTACTTTGAACAGACTTAAAAATCCAGTAATCAGCCATTAGACCTCTTTACAACTCTTGTAATCTTCTTATTCCTGAATATTATAAATACTTTTACTACCCAGCAGAGGCTTAGTTAAAGTCTGTTGTAAGACAGAGTAAACAGTGCTTACCCAATACCTGTATTGGAATGAGTAAATTGCATGCAAAGTAACTCAGAGCTAGGAACTTGATGAAAATAGCCTAGTTAAAGTGGAAGAGAAGCAAGAACCTTCTGGCTTGAAATTTTAAAAATACATACATTATTTCTGAGAATTTCCAGAGTTCAGTTTTTATCCCTTTTATTTTTATTTTTTTTATTATGTTCACTTTTGTTCAAGACAGTCCTCTTACCTTCTTTTTCATTGTCACTTTATTGCACCATAGAGCACCATACCATCTCTTAATCAATGCATTTGAAACCATGATGCCATACAGGTGCTTATGCTGTAGCAAGTTGCAAATCTGGCAGCGTTTACAACCTGATGTGGTTGTCAGTTGTTATCGTTAAAAGAGTCTCAGATACTGTGTAGTTTTTTTAAGTATTTTCTCATGCATAATTTTTCTTGCAGGTTTTTGGTGCACTAGCATCTGAACCATTTAAAGTGAGTGATGGTTTTTATGGCACTGGGGAGACCTTCATGTTCACTTTTTGTCCAGATTTTGAGGTAAGTAATAATAACTGCATGCCTTTGCTTTTTAATTTCCATATGCATTATCTTAAAATACTGAATAAAACTAACAGTAAATAACTTTAAAAAATCTAGGAGTTGGCATAAAGAAGTTATCATACTAGTTCTGTCACAGAATCCATAAGTGCACGGTAAGTCGATAGTGTTTGCATGGTGGAAAAACTTAACCCAACTCTTTCATTGTACTGAAGATTTTTCTACTAGTCTGAATTTTACTAGGTGTCTGAAAATTCACAAACTACATCTTTTTAAAGGGAATAAAATCTAAGTTACTCATTGTGTAGAAGTTTCAGTGCTCAATAAAAACCTATTTTAAAATGGTTTTACTTTAAGTAGTATGAAACATAAGAGAATTTTTGTCTGTGTTTATCTTTTCTCTGCATTTTCTATGTAAACTGTCTGACTTCATTCAGCTGGCCTTTAGCCACCCCTTGTCTTTCTTATTGATGTTTGATTTCTCTTCCACTCAAATGAAAAGTTCATTTATTTTAACTCTCTAATCCGTTCTGGTTGATTGTTGGGGTTTTTTTATTAGGTTTTCAAATGGACTGGAGACAACATGTTCTTCATTAAAGGAGACATGGACTCCCTTGCTTTTGGTGGAGGAGGGTAAGTTAAAATTTCTTTCTGTCGTTAAGAGTCTGTTAAAAGTGGGCATGTCTGCATACCTTTGAAAAGAAAGTTTGGTATTGATTTCAGTTTGACAGCTTAGGATTCCTCTAGCCAAGAAAGATTTAGTATGTCAGGTGTTCAGCTTCCTGTGTTTAGCGAACTTAAAACAGGAGGTTTGTCTTCAGCTACTGTGGTGTGAAGTTTCAGCCCTCCAAGGTTATGATGCCTTGCATGCTTTGCTTATGTGATTGTCTTGGTATATTCAGAATAGACACATTCTAATTCTGAACATATGAAAATGTGAAAATTATGTGTAACTAGAAGAAGCTTGAACTGAAATTGTGCCATCCTAAGACATGCCAGTGTCTTCGCAGAAATCATAGGTGGTGTAATCCCTTCTTCCCTCATCCATTCGAGTGCATAATCTTCTGGGATATTTCCCTTATTTATCAGCATTCTCTTCACATTTAAGAGCACTCTAATGCCTTTCTTAATACATATGGAAGAGGCTGAAAACTGAGGAATTCTGGTTAGTCATTTTATTTCAGCATATCTGAATGAGGGATATTCCCAAATTAATAAATAATAAAAGAAAAATTAAAAAAAGCCTTTGCAGCTTGAAATTTATCAACATCCCAGAGGTAGTTTTGTTAAAAAAGGATTCCATAGTTCCTCTTAGTTCCTGAATGCTGAAAGATACATTCATAAGTTTAATGCTTACTCCCTCGGTCTTGCTTTAATATGTTGTCTGTCTTGCAGAGGGGAGTTTGCTCTTTGGCTCGATGGTGATCTCTACCATGGAAGAAGTCATTCGTGCAAAACATTTGGGAATCACACACTATCCAAGCGAGAAGACTTCATTATTCAAGACATAGAAATATGGGCTTTCGAATGAGTATTTTAACTATTTCTACAGGGTGTTGTCCCAGACCTGACATTAATCAGTGCAGCTCAAAAATCCCTAGGAGCAATATAAAACACCATTTTACCTTCCTGGGTTTTTTTCTTTTTTTGTAAGTTTTCAGCGTGGCCATCTAGTTCTTACTTTTAAATAGCAAACCCTTTTTCATGCCCTCACACCTTTAACAAACTGTCCAACTTTTCTAAGCTGTAGATGCTTTTACAAAATAGAGACCACATGGACTAAAGATTAACATCAGTTACGTTAAACCTTGCAGCCTGCAAAATATTCTTATCCTCATTGCAGTTCCCTCCCAGGTTTCCCACACACACCTTTCTGCAATCCTGCTAGGGGGCTGCTTCATTGAATATAGGTTATTTTTGTATTCAAATTAAGTCTATGAATGAAGTTGCCCTCTGTGAACTGATAAAAGAAAGCTGTGTGTGGGTATTTGGCAGCAGTACTGCAGGGATTGGGCCAGAGCAGTGATGGACTAGTTCATATGGTGCCACAAAGAGGTGAGAAGCCTAGCATTCCTTAGCACATACCAGTACACATATGCTTAAGTTAGAAGATATTCAAAGTCAACAGTGCCACTTGTCTTGTTTATTGTTCATGTTTAGAAAAAAAAAGTCAGTTAATATGTGTTCTAGCTGCATGCTGATTGTATTGAAGAGTGTTTTGCACATGCTGTTAATAATCTGCAGGTTTGGGACAAATACAATACTGAGCTACGTGGCAAGGACTTACAAAATAGCAAGGGAATATGATAGTTCCACAAAATTAAAAGGCTAAAGCAAGCAGAACTTGGTGAACAATTTGTAGCTATAGCAGGGCATTAAAAATACAGAAACAGCTGCATCTTTCTTCAACATAAAGTGTCAGATATATACTGTTATACTGTTGTAGCCGTGTAGCACATCAACTCCAAGAATATAGCTTATTCCTGTCCAAAGAAACAAATAGTTGTGATGTTTTTAAGTGGGTCTATGTTGTAAATTTACAGTTAGCACCAGCTCTGATTAAAATGAGATAATGTACTATAGGTAGACAATATTGTAATTCAGTAGACTTGTGGAATATGCAAATTTACTGTCATGTGACCTCAAAAAAATAATGACAGGCTAGAATCCAGTTCCAGTAGCTCTTGTCCACTTTTGTAGGAAAAATGATAAGCCATTGTGGCAATAACAGCTCAACAGAACCGTTTGTTTCAAAGCTTTTATTCTGTGTTCTGCAAAACAAAACAATACAAAAAAACAAAACAAAAAAATTGCTGTTAAGTGTGACAGTGACTGACTTTGTGCTGAAATTTCAGCTGTTTCAGATGAACATTGTATATTATCTTGTAAATTAATGTTCAAAGTAGTTTTGCTATTATAGAAAGTGTTGATGGACGGGTTGCTTATAGCACTTTAAATTATTCTAGAAATGGAATAAAAGCCAAATGGGTTGGCTTGAGTAGATGTAGTTGTACATTACTTCAGAATATTTACATCTTTGGAAAGTTTTAAAAACTTATTTAAGACAGCTTACTGCTATAGGAATGAGAAAGGGCAGATGTTTCATCTATAATATGCTAATGCTTAATATGAATAGAAATACAGGGCTTTGTTTCCTGTCTCTATGTATAGCTCTTTATCCTTATTAGAACTTAGTACAATGTGTAGACTAAATGTTTACAAAATAAAGAACTGTAAATAAAATGAAATGGCTTTTCTCCCCTTTGGTCTTCCACAGCAGTATTATTGTCTTTGTGGAGTTAAGACTGATTATTACAACAGCAAAAAAAAAAAAATCCTGTACTGGATTTTAAGTACTATAAGGTCACAGTGATGTATAGCAAATAAATCTGAATATATGTAAAAATAAACTTGAGTTGGAGTTTATTTAGAATCTGGAGTTTACTTAGAAGCACAAATGGAGATGGTTGCTGTTCATTTAATAACTCTGCTGAATGCATAGGATGTATTTGTGCATCCTTTTGTGGATTTTTGGGTTTTGGAAGCCCAGTGGGAAGCTGTACAAGATGCTTCTTCAGCCACTTTCAGGGGATGAAAACCAAAAGGCATCTTGCATTATCCTTCCTAAAAAAAAAAAAAACACCTACATGAATTCAAGTGCCTACTCTTTATCCTAAGCTTATATTGCAAAAACCCTTATTTAGATTTTAAATGCTACTGTGAAGAATTTTATGAAGAATTACACTTTGGAGGATTATATAAAAGCCATCAGTAGCTGAATGTCTCTTGAGTTTTGGGAAAAGCACATGGGGTGGGGGGAGTGGAAATAACAGTGTGGTAAGCAGTACAGTGGCAGTCATGCTTGTATAAATACTGAATTAGTTGCTGGGGTTAAGCCACAACAACTGCTTATTCAATTTCAAATTAAAACATTAATTTTGATTTTAATACTTCCTAGTATTCCTCATTCAGGTTGTGAGTCTAGCATTTCACGTTTATGTTCTTCCCTTGTACAGGAGCAGATCATCAGAGTGGTTTACTGTTGTCACAGCGATAGGGAACTCAGTTAAGGGAACAAACCTGTATTCTTTATCCTATAAGAGTACGTGCTACTGCAATATGAAAAAGATCTACACTGTGTCACTGGAGCAAACAGAGCATCCAGTTGAGTGAATGGTGTACCTTTAGTGCAGTATGTACAAACCACAGTGGTCCTGCTGGCTGTCCCACTGCAGTATCCTCAGTGGCAGGTCTGTTTAAGCTCTGCTTTCTCTTGTCCTAATTATCTGACAAGCTTTGTAATCCTTGTTTAGTTTCTTTTGTAAGAGTTACACTGCTAGTAATACATGCTTTTGAACACTAAACTACTTTCAATATGCCACATGATGGCAGGAGTGACTTCAGTTAAGATGTTGATGGTGATGCAATGTTATACATAGGATCTGGAGTAATGGGCAACAGGGCTTGCCAATATTGTGATCAGTAATGACTGAACATCTCACCACAAATGTTATACTTTCTACTACGCATTTTTAAAAACTAGCTTTAACATTGAGCCATTGGATCTACAGGAACATTTTAAAGGAGGAATTAGTGCCAAGGAGGAGGGACCTGATTTCCACTGGGTGGCATGGCCACTCACTGATCCATCCTCTAGCTTTATGCACTGCAGCAATTGGTGTAAGGCTAGAAAAAAAATAAAAGGGTGTGAAAGTCAAACTTATTTCTTCCAATACAAATAAGCATGTAAACTGCATTCAGAATATGGAAAATATTTTAAAACATATAAAAATATGAAATATATAATACCTTACAGCTCTTACAGGAGGACACTTTCAGGACCAAGGAAGGAACTTTGGTTTTCTGGCAAACTGCACATTTGCAAGAGCAGCACAAACCTCTGGCAGAAAAATGCGGGAGATCTGTTACTTACTGGAACGAAATCAGTTTCAAGTAAAACACTTAGGGGGTAAACGCATTATTTAAAAGAATAACATGCAAGAGTAAGCTGCCATGAAAGTAATGAAGAGTTGCGCACTCTTTTTCTCAAAGTTTAAAAGTTTAATTTTTTAAACAAGTCAGAATTAGAGAGGTCTTGAAATCTGTGAAGATTGCTTTAATCAGGCAGGTTTTGACCTTTATTGTCTTACTACTTTGGATTGGATTGAAGTAGAAGATTTAAATTTGGCAGAGGTCACACTAGTTCCACAGCAATGCAACACAACGTAGCAGCAGAGTAAGACTGGATAATTCAGTTGGTTTTTAATTACTTCACTTTTTTTTTTAACCTCCTTTCTGTGGATAAACTTGTCCCACATCTTTAAGTAAAAATGTTAAAAATCATGCAACCTGCATGAAACAGTTCCATACATCATAGCAATATTTAATATTTCTTTTGCACAAAGCCAGTACCTGCTTTTCACAGCTCAGAGGTGTGGAATCGTGGTTTTCTTTTCCAATTGGAAATACTATGAATGGGGAAAATAGAAATGTGACTGAGGTACTTAATGCCGTCTTTACCTCAGTTTTTAACAGTAAGAACCAGTTGTTTCAGCTCCTCCTAAGCTGGAAGACAGGAACAGGGAGCAGGATGAAGTTCCCATAATCCAAGGGAGAATGGACTGTGAACTGTTATGCCACTCAGACACACAGAAATCTATGGGGCCAGATGGTATCTGTGCAAGGATACTGAGGGAGGTGGCAGAAATGCTCATGGAGCCACTTTCTATCATTTGTCAGCAGTCCTGAGTAACTGGGGAGGTCTCCCAGTTGGCTGGGAGTGAGCAAACGTGACACCCATCTACCAGGGGGGCCACAGGTGTGTTAGTTTGAACTCGGGGAAGGTTATGGAGCAGATCATCTTGAGTGCCGTCATTGGCATCTACAGGGCAACAAGGTGCTCAGGGCCAGTCAGCAGGGGTTTGTGAAAGACAGGTCCTGCTTGACTAACCTGATCTCCTTCTTACGACTGGGTGACCTGCTTAGTGAATGAGCAAAAGGCTGTAGATATTTTCTCCTAGACTTTAGTGAAGCATTCAACAGCATTTCCCACAGCAGTCACCTGGAGAAATAATCAATTATGGCTTTTATTTATAGTTCATGTATTCCTTTGACAACCACCATCCTCAAGACAATTCAGACAGCTTGTGAAAGTCATTGTATAAAAATGTAAAGGTAAGACTGTGCAAGTAAGTAGTATGCTATGTAAGTATTACACCTACAGGTCATTTATGCAGGTCAGCCTGGGTAGTCTGAGATCTCAAGAAAACATGAAATAAGTTCTGCTGAATCCTGTAATTATTTTTTTTTTTTCTTACAGTCACAACACATAACTGTGTCTAAAACATTGACTTAAATGGACTTAGCAATAGACACAGTAATCAGTTCTTGCATCAGTAACTTATCAAATGTATTTGATTTATTTTTTCTTGGAGCTTCAAAGTGGAGTATCTGTACTCTCATAATAAGATAGCAATACTTGTTTTATCACAGAGACAAGATGTTTATATACCTTTTCTTCTGTAAGAAGATACTTGCTCTTTCAGTTTGAAAGAATCTGATGGGGAAAAAAGCCACTTCTTTTTCATTGTGCATTATTACTTGCCCAGGCATCTTGCTCTGAAACAAATGTTTTTCACATGAAACATGTTTACCAGGGTAGCTATTTGTACAGTAGTGGTTGAGAGAAGCAGTGATCTATGTAATCCAGTAAGCATTACAGACTTTTAAAGGGTCTCAGCTTTGTGCATAATACAAAAAATTTTAAGACCTAGAAGTATTAGTTCATTGGCATTTACTCCTCTTCAGCATCACTTGGACCAAAACTATTATTGCAGTGGCATCAGAATGGTTCAAATGACAAATACTGTAAAATTAGGCCAGTGTTTCTGTGTAGTATGAAGCACCATTTCCCTTAAAGGTGCTTGATTTTGGTTATGAACAGTTTTGTATCTTTTCTCACAGAGGTACATTTCAGTGTAAGATGCTGACTGTAGTAAGTTTTTGTTACACAGAACAGTACAAGTACCTGACTTTTTTATATGTTGCATGTTATTTTCCCCTGTATTTATAGGAACCATATTTACATAGATAATCTGATGATACATTGCACAACATTCATAGGAGGTATTTTCTATGTGGCTATCCAAAACATTTTTATGCATTTTTTTGGTTTTTTCTCTCCAACATTTATAGCTCTAAATATACAACTATCTAATACATCAGTTATATAAATACATTAAATATAAAATCTCATTTGTAATAAAGGGTTTTGTATGTTATAAATAATTGCCACAAAATAATACTGCAGTAATAGCTCTATATGCTACTTGCAAAGGAAACAAATGTGTTATCCTCCATTCGATGATCGAATGCAACTATTTTTACATGTATTTAAGTAAACTAATGAGGAAATAGGTTCACAGGATCACTTTCACAGATCAAAAACTTGGTCTGAGTTTATATTGTCATTCGATTTCTGATCTGGCATGGTTTATATTACTGGTATCCCAGTTAAAAGAATTGGGAAGATCTTGAATGTAGGAAAGAGTAGAAAAATGGAATTCATTTGTAGCTACTTGTATTGCTATTGGTTTTTATGATCAGTATGGATTTCTCTGTTTTTCATGTTGCAATTAACGGAAGTGTTCTGCAAGCCCTCCTGGTAGAGAGAAAAATTATTTGCATGCTTGCGTTACCATGGAGTAGTTATAAAATACATATTTAGAAAAACGGTCAATTGGATTTCTATGTGATGAATCTTGTATTCAAAATGTGCAAATGCTATTAGCAAGGGAGAAGAGGAGAAAGGTTTTCTAAAACAAGTTGTTCTGGTTGCAGCATGCTTATTTTAATAAAGTGATTATGACATTATCATCCCTTCCTTGCCATAACATTTCCCCCTCAAAGTCTACTAGACCATGTTTCCTGGCTCTCAGCAGAATCCCAACAACCTTATCTGAAATACGAACATATCTGTCAAAGAGTTCCCCAAATGTAACCTGGATCTTCCCATCAGGCCGTGGCCTAGCCATGGATTCAATGATGAAACACATGTCCCTAATCTCCCGATGGATGTGGGCCTCAGCTTTCTTGGCTCTTTCGGCAGTTTTGGTTCCTTCCTTTGGACGGCCATACCCTTCATCTCCTTTGTGCAGGCGTGTGGACATGGACAGCTCATGGTCAAATTCCTCACTGAAGGGATTGAGCTTCTGCGACATGATGTGCTGATCACTCCATTCTTGCCATTTGTCCTTCAGGCTATTGACAGGGCTGTATTTCCTCTGGGCTTTGGTGCGTGCTTCTTCATTAATCCTGTTTGCACTGAAAGAATCAAAAAGGACATTTCAGCTTTGCATTTGATAATTTAGTTACATAGTTCTGCTATAAATCTCTTAACTCGGTTACCATGCTTTTCTAGATGAGATGCTCGCCACCAGGTGGCATGAGTTCACCACTTCTAAATTTCTTTCTTTGGGATTTTTAGTTTGTTTCAGTTTGCGCTCAGAAGCAAATTCACCGATCACAACTTGATCCCATGTACAGTACCACCGTACAGCCTAGAACTGAGCCCATTTTGACAAGCTTTCACCCAGAATGGCATAATTCTGTATGGGAGCAAAGCAGTATTGTTGCTGGGTACATGGACTTTCTAAACCTTTGGTCGATTAAGCAGCTCCCAGGTTCTGCCTGCCTGGCAGAGGCTGAAATCTGTCCACCCTGATGTTAGAGATTACAATAGCTGTAAGTGTGTGGACTGGGTCCTCAGCTGTTGTCTGGAAAACAGAAGGTAGTATATAGACAAATCTGTCCCCTGCAATAGATGCCAGTGTTTAAAATAACAACAACAAGGTTCTGAACAAGTACTGGAGTTCAAAATTCACATGCCCACTGGCAGGGTAAAAGCCTGACAGAAACATAAGGCTGTGGAGATTTGTATCAAGATCAAAGGATGAGGAAAGACCTCCAGAGATCTTGGTAATTTTGGGAGGGTTTATTGTTTTTTGTGTGTGTGTGTCTAGCAACATCATACTGTTGATATTCTTTCCTCTAGAGACCAATCCCACATGCTGTGAGTGAGCTATAGGTAGTCTGAGCTAGTCTTTGTGCTGTCTACAGCCTGTCATTGCGTCTGTACAGTACAGTACAATACAACAATACAGTACAGTACAACATACTCCTCTGCTAGGGAGTATGTTGAGCTGTGGCTGTGGAAAGTAACCTGTTTCCTAATATTTTAGTCCCCAGAAGGTTGCTGTGAAACCTCCCCAGCGATGTCAGCTGAATGTCAGCAGTAACACCAGAGAGCCAAGCTCCAGTTAGCAAAACAGTAGAGAGAGCTCAAAACTGCAGGAAACCTTGTTTCCTGGCTGTTTGGGCATTTCCCCTATTGCTTAGCTTAATGGCAAGTGGACACAGTAAACTGCAGACATATAGAAGCATTTTTTTTCATGTCTGTACCACACCTACACAATGGATCATGGATCCAAAGTGGGAGGTTGTTAATGTTAAGCCACTATAAGAAGTGCTTCACCTGTAACAACCAACTAATTTAACCTGTTAACTGGAATCATAGAATCATAGAATAGTGAGGGTTGGAAAGGACCTTGAGGGCAATGTCCATGTTCCATGTCTCCTGTGACCCTTTCTGGAGGAGAAAGGTGTGGATCCCTTTTTAATGTTTTGAGTTTCACGTCAGGGTTGCATCCCTTTGGCTGCTATGAAAGAATGAAACAGTGTTTGTTATGCCTGCAGGAGTTAATGTGCCTTCTGCTAAGAAACCTTATTCCAGAAATACTGCAGCTGGAAATTATGAAGGTGCTGGTGTGAGGGAAAAAAAAAAAAATACTGGTACTGATGCCTTTTTCCTGGAATATAGACAGGAAAAAGGGAGATTTACTTTAATAGCCATGTACTTATGGCATCTTTGGAGAAGATAAAGCCACACTGGAAGATTCCTGAAAGTAGCAGGCTGAAATAATGTATTCTGAGGTTATAAAGTAAATTAAAAAAGAGAGTAGTTAAGAAATTCAGTCCTGATAACAGCACTGTGAGTGCAGAAAATGACTTTCATGTCATATTTCACTGGAAGAGAGCTCTAAGTAACAGAGGTGCTATTTCAATCATTTGCACCTCAGTAAGTATGGCTAATCAGGCTTTTTCCTAGGTAGCAGCACGAACATTAGGCATAGGAGGAAAATATAAGTAAAGGTTAACAGAAAAATAGCTGGTTTGTTTCTGTGATGGCATTTTTTAAATTAGAAATTTGTTTTAATTGAGGTTATTTGCAGATTATAACTGCTGCAGATGTATCGTCTTTTCCCACTCTGTGCAATCCTGGTTTTGAGGTCCTACCTTCTGTCAAAGGATGCTGCACGCAGTCTCTCCCAAAAGCAGGGGCCACAAACTTTCAAGCTCTAGGTTACTGGAGAGCATTTTTCACTATGGCTATTAATCATTTGCTCCTTCTGGGAGATGGCTGATCAGCCTGCAGCAAAGCATCACTCTGATCCCCAATCTGAATAGTTAAAATAGCTCTGTGTGCTCAGATAGCTGTGCTAAAAGTACCGTATGGTTGAAATCCACTATTATGTTAGTCATGGTCTAATGCCGGTCATGGTGAACGCTCATCAGTAGTGAGGTGTAAAATCCAAGCAGTGGGAATGGTGCTGCTGCCTGCCAGTCTGCAGAGAGATCACAGAATTTGTTTTGGCATCCATAAGTGCTGGTCCCAGCTCTCATTTCTGAAATTGTGATTAGGATATGATATGAACATACTGGCCCTGATCCTCCAGTCCCTGTTGCTGTGCTCGCCCTTTACACATAGGCTAGTTGGGTGGGTGAAAACCCTGCCTTCTCAGCTCAGATTTCCTCCTGCTCAGGTCACGCTCACATTACATGTGTGCTCATGATGGAAACAGAGTAGAAGCAGTGGAGACTCGAGACCCACACGGGGATTGCTCCTGATAGGAACGTATCTCCTGGTGCCAGTCTTTTCCCTCCTTGCAGGCTCAGGTGGGTGAGCTCTGCTGAGCCTTGCTTTGGTTTAAGTTTCACCTTCAGCTGTTCTCCCTTCCCAGCAAAGCCAGCAGGCAGCACCTGGGCTGTGCTTAGCCCAGTGCAGCCCAGTGCCCACTGGCCTCCAAGGCTGCACTCTCCTTCATCACCATTTTTCAGCTACATGTTCAGGTGAAACCACACGTTCCTTTCTGCTCTCTTAGTTCAAGGGCATTATTGAGTTTGTAAAACTGAGGACTGGAGCAGTGTGTTATAGCAACTGCCTACAGTTGTATATGTTGCAGCATTTGGTATATGGATCTCTTGGTATTTTACCAAGAAGGGGAATGAATTAATCTGCTGGAGGTCTCTGGCAAAAGAAACTCTGGCAAAAGAAGTCTAACAGACTCTGCGGTTCCCCTGCCCTTCTAGGAGACTTGTTTGCTAGTTGTTTACTACCTGGGCTACAAATTTTACCTGTGTCTGCTTTTGCATAGCAGTCTTCAAGTAGGAGCCTCTTACTGAGAGAAGTATTACTCAAAATTGTTGGATGCTATTAATTTTCTCCTTAATTCAAAATTTAAAATAGAAGCTGTAATAACTCCATAGGTAAGTATTAGAGTCTGCTTCCTTTTTCTTTACACAATTTACAGGCGTAAGTCTGTATCTCAGAAACTTCTACTTCCACAATGTATTTAATGAACGTACTTCCCCCCTTCCCCCTTATTGAATTTGAAGAATATATTGATGATTCTAACGTTCCTTTTGTCAAATGATCTATAACATATAACATGATTCAAATGAGTCCTGCAGATGTTGAGACAGGCTGGATGATTTCTAATGTACATTTGGGGTCCCAGCTCCTGTAAAAGCTTCCATTCTTTGACTTCATGAATTCTAAATCTATGGAAAGCTTCCAAAGAGAAGCAGTGAACCCAGTTTTTGTTAAGGTCTACTTTAATTCCTTCAATTACTAATTTGGATATGCCCTGCCAATTACTTCTGGGAATATTTACAATTTATATTAAGCAAAATACTGAATAAGTATGTGGAACTATTATTTATCAGGTATCTTGCTTTAGACTTAACATTTGCTGAAACAAATGAATAGCTGTAGGCTCTTGATGAGATAAAAATTGTTGCTATGAAATATGGACTAAAGTATTAAGAAGTAAGTAGTGATTTTGATGAACCAGTAAATCCAGTGTGAGAACTAAATATAATTAATATTTCCCAAACATAACTTCCTGTCTCTATTATGTATATAGCATGTAAAACCCAAGGCTATAGTGAGATGTTGACTGACTATTTAAGCACAAGGATATGCAAAGGGGTATTTTATGGATTTTTTCGTCTTACTTTCTTCAAGACTAATATGTTATCTTTGACCATTTTCTGCCATTCCTTTCCCTCCCTCCCATCCTCCTCATGGAAACTTGTACCTGTCTCAGGGGCTGCTGACCATTCTGATAATGTAACAGAGATATTTTACTTACAGAGATGGCACAGGTCGTTTAATTCTCACAGCTGTCACCTCTCGGTCACTGTCTTCTGGCTCAATTTTGTCCTCTGCTTCTCCATAGCCACTGTCCTCAGCATCCAGGCTGTCATCATGACACTTAAGCAGCAGTTCTTTCTTAGCCCCTTCTCTGTCATCTTGTTCCACCTGTTTCCAGCCCTTGGTCAGCTCTGATACCATGTGTGAACACTTTCTCCTTATGGTTGGAGATAGTTTGCCACTAAGAATTTTGTCAATAGCATTTGATTCTTCTTTGAGCATGGTCATCTCTGAGCTGCTATTGTTGTTCTCATATCTTTCACTGAGGAGGCTAACATCACCTCCTCGTTCATAGGCTTTGCTTACAACTGTTTTGGTCACCTCTTTGCTTTTAATGCTGAACTTTTTCAGAGCTTCATCTGATTCCCTTGATAGTCTTTCAGCTTCTCTTATTGTTACTGATTCCTTTGCTGAGGGTTTTTCATCATCTTTTTCTTGGTCCTTCTTGACAGGTGGCATTGGCCATTTTTCAAAGGATCTTTCTTCTACAGGCTGGGCTGATGAGTCTTCTGTAGGGGGGACCCATCCAGAAGGCTCTTGGGCTTGCTTTACGTGGTGGTCAGATACCCACTGCTGCCATCCTTGCGCCAAGCTGAAGACCATGCTCGCCATTCGGATCTTGTGGACAGCCCTTTTTCCAGGGGTGGTGCTTGTCTTTCCTTCAGGAGCCATGGCGCTGTCTGCTGCCATGCTGGCTTTTCCCCTTCTTATGATAAGCACCTTCTGTCTGAACTTCCTGAAGTGAATAATGCCCTCTGAAGAGAGCTACGGAGATTTAAATAGAAGCTGGGGCAGTTTGTGCCCATGGAAAATATGTGAAACATTTCTCACCAAGATATAGTATCCTCACTGTTACAGAGGTCTTTTTTTAACATGCAGGGTTGCCTTTCATCACAGCAGATGAATGATGCATGATGTAAACAACATGACACAGACCTGCACTGGAAATAGTGGGAAATTAACAGCTTCTTTAGTCCTCCTTCCCAGGAACTGCTCTATTCTCAAATTGTTGGCAAGGGTCTTATTCTTCTGGAAGTGCAGAACATGAGTTAAAGATACTGAACAGAGTGTTTGAAACTGCTAAATGTGAAGTGCTGCCAGTTGCTGACAACTTTGGCCAGAGTAGAGACCTCTCGTCATCAGAAGTAAATAGTGACCCTTATCACACAGCATAAAACCAGAAGCAGGCTATGAATGAGAACTTTTTAGATAAGTTTTCCAGGCTATTTCTTCTTATTGCTTGTATGTCCAAAGAAATCCAGGTTTGTTAATTTTTTAAAAGGTATTTATGTGGTCTGTTCTCAGTCATTATCTATTAATGTCCATCTATTTACAACCTACCTTCAAGGGGGTCTGGAAACACTATCATGTTTGGTGTCAGCACTAAAGACGGGGGAACCACTATCTCTAGTCTGAAGATTATATAAAAATATAGAAAGTCTGACTTGATCTGATGGATGAATGACCTCCCAGGTTTAGGATTTTGAAAAAATAATGTATAACCCATTTAATTCCTGAATGCTTTTCAAGAAAGTTATCTATAAAACTTGTTTACTTGTTTATTATTTACAACATAATTGTGTTTATTAGGTACAGTATAGAAAAGAATCAAATTTCTTAGGGAACTTTGTGATTTCTTCATTCCAGAGGGCTTTCTGGAGTACGTATGCAATAGTTTAATGAATTGATTTGTACATTTTCACATCATAATAATGTCATTTTCCATAGATACGGTCCTGTGGTATCTTATTTCTTAGTGTAATGTTTCCTAAATAGGAAAGGAAAATGGCATTGCTTTTTCCATCCATCATACCTTGCAGCTTACAGGATGACCTGTGGCACTTGCCACATGGCACTCTGAGGCACACTGGACTTCAAGGAATTCTCCTGGCTTCGTCAGTGTTACGTCAGAGATAAATATGGGCTTTTGGTACTCTGCCTTTTCTTTTCTCTCTATTAAAGGCTAGTCTGTTTGAAGTAGGTTAGATCCTATCTAGCTTTTGCTTAGTAATATAAGACTCTCATATCTTTGACTTCTAGGCAGAATTCCTCATTAATCTTTGAGGTAATTTCCTCTTCAAAACTGGTGACATAATTCAAGCTAGCGTTGCTATTAGATGTTTACTCATACTTTTATTTTAGAAAGATATGTATCACCCCTGTATACTGTATAATCCCAGCTATTACCAATGGCATCGTAACTGTGGAATGGCATTGTGAGGTATACGGATCAGTATACTGATGCAACTTGATTAAGAAGCATGTGTCACCAAAGGTTTATTTTGGTGGCATTTTAAGGTTAATCAGGAATGGGAGTTTCTTGGGTTTAAAAAGCACACGTGTGCATACATGCATGCACACAGGATGGTGTGTTTCCTAATATACAAGGAAGATGCAAATGAAAGATGAAAATAATGCACATGCAGACAGGAGTATGACATCAGCTCGTTATATCATTCCCTGTGACTTCTTGAGTACAAGGGTGGCCGAGACTTTCAGAATGTGTTGAAAGCTAAACACAGAGGTAAGGGGTGAGGCCAGGGAAGGAGTGCAGTGAAACTTCAGTGACTGTGGAAGGACAGTGGTGGAGTGTAAGGCCAATAGGAAGCCCTGTTGTAAGGTAGGATCAGTTCCACCTGAATGTGCTCAGGTTCCTGGTTTACCTGTTTAAAGACTCTACACAAGCAGTCTGTTTCAATGGTTAACTGGCTTAAATGAAATCTTTTCTGAGGCCAAACCTCCACCTCTGTCATAGCACTTTAAGCCTCCGTCACCACTGAGAACAGACATATCCACCCTTTCTGAGGCAGCCTTTCTTTGTGAAGACTGCTGTGTTCCTCAATCTTCTGAATGACCCTCCTTCTTCCTAACTTTTTGTGTTCTTTCATGATCCCTAATAATTCTTTTGCCAGTTTCTGGGCTCCCTGTGCTAAGTCCACATGTTTTTTCAGATGTGATGCCCAAAATGGAAATTGTATTCTGGTTTAAACTTGTGCATGGTGCAGAAAAGAAACAGATGTCTTGTATGTTTTCCTCTACGTTCATGTTCTACTTGCAAGCCTCCAAATTTCCAGCCTTTCCTGCTAAATGCCTGTCTGTATTCACAGAGCTGACTATTCATTTGCATGTAACAATCTCTGTGGTTGTTAAATTGTTCAGGTAACATTTTTAATTTGTCATACCAATTTGATTTTTAACCCCTGTTCCAGTGTTTTCATAAATCTGTTGTCTATTTCACTTTTGGAATAATAAATCTAAATAGCAGGTAAGTATAAATTAGAATCACTTAATAAACACATTAATTTTGACAGAGAAATATTGCTACTTATTTTTGTGTGCCTTTCCACTTTAATTTTGGAAGAATCCAATGAATTTTGCATATGAGATAAAAATACAAAACTCCTTATCATTATCAAGATGTACAGAACCTGCTGCTCTTGCTCATCTTTAGGGATTGGACCAGATGACCTTCAGAGGTCCTTTCCAACCTAACCAATTCTGTGATCTTCCAAAGCCGTCTACTCTTATGTAAAAAAGAATTAAGATTAATTTAATGTAAGTTGTCAAATCAAAATTGCTTATAAGTGTCCTTGTTACAAAGGCCTTTACTAGGTTTACTGCTGTAATCACTGTTGAGGTTCTTGGACGCTTTTGCTCTCATACCATCTTTGTGAGTAGTTGTATTGTGTGGCACTAAAAAAGAACTGCATTTCCAAGAAATGCTTGGAAATTACAATGCATTTCAAAGAACTTGTTAATAAAGAGACTTTTTGTCCTTGGACTTGGCCTTGGTGTACTGGTCATAGTCAACAAACTTAATGCTTACATAGTTTAGATAAATGACAGTGAAAAGTTACAGACTAATGAAAACCACCAAGGTTACAGAACAGAACAACTATTATATCCATGTTGCATGACAATATGCTAAGCAAATGTTTAGTTTAAAATTGGTCACTATTTTAAGCTAAAGTTATAACATTACAGACTGTCCAAAGTGCCAGTGAAACTTTAATGCAATTAGTCCAAGGATAACTAAATTTATGATGCTTAATTTTAGGGTGTGCTATGATATTGCCTTGAAAGTGTTGAATGGTGCCTTATTTTATATGGTGATGTTGCCAGCAAAAAGTTAATCATAAGAAAAGTATAAATAATGTCTGAGTCATCCAGTCAGATTCATACTTTAAGGGTTGCTTACTTTACAAGTGTTTTACAGCAGTAAAAGTAGAATTTATTACTTCGTGGGTTTTAATTTTTATTCTTAGTGGAATAACAGGCCAAGACTACACCTACCTTTCTGTGCCTAAGCTCCCTACTAGCAGTTCTAAAAGCCAATAGCCAGCCTTTAGAGCACAGGTGTGCTTTATACTGAGCCTGGACCACATTACATATATGTCTTTCTATGTGTCTTTCATACCTCGCAAGATCACAAGATGTACTCCAATGCACAGCAAGGCTTGGGGAGGGTGACTGCCATGGGCTTTCAGAAGTTCAAAAACTATGCTTGAAGTCAGAGTTGAGGGACCATTACTTGCAGCGGGTTCATAGGAGAAATAGCAGCTGGAGAAAGTAAATAGATGAGCAAGCTCAACATTTAAGCGTAAAGTTGTAAACTCCCTTTCTTTGCTCTTGGCTGCCAGCATTTCCAGCATTTAGTCCCTTCAATGCCTTGAGACAAGTCTGCACATGTTCCTAGAACCTTGTTGCTGCTTTTGGATTGCTGCATTTCACTTGATACCTCAGAATTCCTGGATTCAAAGTTTTGAAGGAGCTGCTGAGAGGATACCAATGTCAGTCTTACTGGGATATTTTTGTTGTCTGGGGGTTTGTTTCTTTGTGTGTTTTTATCTTGGCTGGGTTAGTCTCTATATAATTGTTTCACTACTTGAAAATCTATAGGAGACCAGTTTGTCACAGGGTTTTGTTTAGTTTGGTTTGGTTTTGGTTTTTGTTTGGTTGTTTGTTTTTTTTTTGGGGGTGGGGGGTGTTAACCTGTGGTTGCGTAATTTTAAAAGCAGGACTGTAGTCTTCATCCATTCCCTTACCTTGTCAGGCATTGATTTATAAACTATTCGATGTTTTCTATGCCTTAAAACAAGGAATTTAATTTTCATCCAATTGCAAATTTATGAAAGGTGCTGTCTTCCTCCTCAGGGTTAGTGATGAATAACAAGAACGAGCTGTGTTTCACGGTAAAGTATAACCAGCTGCCATTCTCAATAGAAACCTCAGAACTGAATTTCCTTTTCATAGAGTCATTGTTAAAGTGCGTTGTGTCAGAACATCAGACGTTGCTGGGGATCACAGAAAACCTGGGCAAAGGGTTAGAGTTCTGGATTTCCTTATTTTTAGAGTTCATGTCAAATACATAATTTCTAACAGTAATGAGCAATTGTGTCTCATTCAGCATGCAGTTTCACACACAGTCCAGGTGTCTGCATTCTAAAAAATGGATTGCTGCCATGCCTTTGGAGTGAGTTCTCTCTAGCTGTTAAGAGGAAGCAGTCTACGCATTCATTCGTGCAGTTTCTTATGTCTGTATCCTATATATAGCCATAGTTTGGTTTTTTTTATTTCTGAAATTCTGTTGCACTGACAAAACTATCCCTGTGTAATTAACAGGGAATCTTGAATCTGCATTTGATTATGTGTCATTTCAGTATTTAACTATATGAGAGATCAGTGCTTATGCATGACCTATCACAACAGCTCCACTTTGCGAAGAAACTGCCAAGAAAACTCTAGTCAGAACCGGGATTGAAAGGCTGTTACTTGTGGGAGTACAGTACAGAGAGAGGGAAGACCCACTGTTCAGTAGCAGCAGCTATGGCTAATGTATTGTAGAGCAGAGCCCCAGAACTCCTCTCACTCTAGGTGAGACGCACTTGAAGGGAAGCCAGCCAAATAATGGAAAACAACCCATAGAATCTGAACAGGCTGAAGATGAGAATTCAGCATGAGTTTTCACTGCAGTCTGGTAGAGAGATCTTGCTTTTGAAGCAGAAAGAAACAGAGCTCATAATGCAGAGATACATCTATGTATAATGAAGTTCCTGTACAAGTCCTGCTACTGAAGTGACAAAACACTTTGCTGGTTTGAATATTTTACTCTCCTAAATTTGTCTTCAGTTTACAGAATAAGAAAACTATGACTAGGTTGTAGAGCCTTAAAGCACTTTGGCACTCTCTTTCTACTTTTCATGTAGTGCCCACTGCTTTCCTTGGGAATTAGATGTCTGCAGAAAATTCACACAGTTTAATCAAATTTATACAGGAAAAGAAAGCAGAGGTAAGCTCAGATGCTTTTAGTCCCATTGTGTCTTCAAGCATAAATACATCTTTTATCTGAACATCTATGGGGAATGGACAACAACAAATAAAAAGCAATAATGAGGTAATTTGACTTAAAAGTGTAAGCAAACACTTGCAGAAAACCATTTGCCTTATGTGCTCAGTTCTATTCGCATTATGAGGGAATTTCTGAAGATCATGAGAAAAACATAACCTTTAAAATATACCTACAAATATGTTGCTATTCAAGTTCATATTGATCTTACCTTTCTGTAGTGAATACTTTTCTTTGCCTGATAAGAAAACATTTTATTATAAGCAATTTAATTTTGTAGTTCCAACTTGCTGATGTATCTTAGTTTACAGTTTACCAAGAAACAGTTTTATATCTTTGAGAATATACCATTATTGGCTGCTATTGAAACCTGTCCCTTAGCAGAACATTGGTTACAAGGAATTTAAAGTCTTCACATAACTCTGCATACAAGACGAACACGAGCCATACCAGAGCAGGCGAGCCTGAAATCAGACACCTACATGTAATGTGATAGACAATAAATGTATTTTAAACATCTACAGTAAAGAAAAATAAAAAGAAATGTTTCAAACCCAGAGATGAGGTATTATCAAATCATCATCTTCCAGGTATTAATAAGGCAGTGTTCCCATTCATTCTGGCTTTTTCCTGTTAGAATTAACTCCATGCTATTCTTTTTCAGTGTTTCCCAGATTTCAAGGTAGCAAATGTGAGACAAAACAAGAATTTCCCATTTTCCAAACATTTTTCCTTTCACAGATGGTGTCTTCTGATAAATTGGAGCAGTACGGAATAGAACAGAATAGTAACTTTACAAGTGTTTGTTTTATCATCATTCTGTTTAAACTTTATTTAATTCCAAGTATTACTGTGTGTGCATCACTTTGTTCTCCAGTATTGTCTTTATGGCCTACCGGTTTTGTTTAAAATCTGACAATAAGGGATATAAAACATACACAGTTGTATTTTTGATGCCTACAGTTGACCTACTACAGGTTTCTAAAGGTGTGACAAGGAAACTTATCCTTAAAGGTCCTGATGCAAAGGATTGTTGCAAACAAGTCACATTATTGCTAATAGAGGTATCCATGGTAGAAAGCAGAAAGCCTCTTGACTGTTTCATCAGTGTTTCTCTTAGTACAGGGGATCTTATTTTAAAAGTGATACCACTATACTGAAGCTGTAAACTGTGTCTGTGATTCTTGACCTTTAGGTAATGCAAACGAAATCTCCTGAGTGCTGCCGGCTCTGCCTGCTCCCCCCCCACTGCATTCCACTGCAACAGGCAGGACATACCGTTATTTATTAGTTCTCACTTAACCACCAACTGCTTTAACAGCATGCAGCTGTGTTATTGTTAGTGGAGCTAGACCCCTGAACTTTGCTTGTCTTCAACCACGTGAAAGTCCCATGGCCAGTCCACAAGAGGAACACTGCTCTGTGAAGTGACTTGCTCGAGCCCAGTTGACATTAAGTGTCAAGAAATGACTGACGAGAATTGCCGGGAGACCAGGTGGTATGTACACTGTTGTGTAGCTATTTCCATAGCTCACAACTGGGCTTAAACTGCCAGTGAAGTTAGAGCTGAGATTCCCAAGGCTCTCTTGGGGTTAATCTTTGATCAAAGACTTCAAAAAACATGTTAGATTAAGTTACATGGCTACCTCATTTTTAAACTACTCTTCAGACATCTGCCTTACTTCTTACGTTACGTAAAAGTAACTAATAGGCCATGATTAAGATGTAAAATTCTTTGCAAGAAGGAGGTGAGAGCAGAGGAGTGGGATCTTGAGGGCATAGGACCCCACAGGCATTATTTTAAACCATCATTTGATTTGCAATATGGGAACAAGCTATGAGTTCTTCTTGAATCCAAAGATACTTAATTGGTGGTAGAGACACCCAAACTGGAGCGAACTGCTCTGGGAGGGGTATGACAGGTAAATCAGTTCAATTTTCTTGTCAGTTTAGCATGCTAATTGTGTCTGTTCCTCATGCACTGCTGAAGCACATGGACAAGTATGCTTATTAATCCAGTGAATGACTTAGTTATTTAAATTATAGATCAGTTTATTAACATAGATTTGAAAGCAGAAATCAACTTCCCGCTCCCATTTCTTGACTGAACCAAATCAGCTTTCCTCAGAGGTGGCATCAGCCATTTGTGCACAGAAAATTTGAGGAGGTGGTGCATTTTCAAGAGTGGCTTTTGATTTTTGAAAACGCATGACTGGTCTTCTTGATACGTTTGCTTCTCAGGCAGATAAACTGTTTCTAGCTCTCACTGGACTGGACCTTTCTAGCTCATTCCTTTTGCTGCTAGTCACTGCTGACTTAATGCAGTGTTGTATATCGCAAGAGACTGCTAGGAGTGGAGCATGTCTGAACAATAATAAATTCAGTATTATTTACCAGAATGCTTCCTCAGCTTTTCTAGCTCTTATCTTAAAATAATGAGAAAGTAGAGGCACATTTTGTTTGAAGAATGTTATCATGGTCACATCACTGGATTTGGTAATTTTGGGACTACCACATTTGTCTTTTTTTGCTCTGTAGAGCCTGCTAAGGTTTGTGGCAGAATTCAATACATCTGTTCCTCAGGGCTTAACAGATTTTCAAATATAATAGCAATATCAGAAATTTAAGTCAGATGTAAGTAATCTTGTTTTGCTCTTTTCATAGCCTGATGATTGCCAATAAATTTTTTCGTTTTTCTTAAATTGCTGCATTATATCAATATTTGTCTTTATTTCTCTCTTGGTATTTCTCTTCACATAGCTTTTTATAAAGCTCCGTCATTTCTCAGGAACAAAAGAAAAAGCGATTGGGAAATTTTGAATGGTAGGAAAGAGGTAATAAAGATAAAAGACTTCTTGTCATACACTTTGAAACCCACTGGGAATCACATGAGATGCATTTCAGTGAGCAGAATCCACAGGCAAAGGCTGGCACCAGGTAACACACTGAGCTGGGATACATACATTCAAACCCTCTTTAAGGGTTCTCCTATTTTGTGAGTTGAATAATAAAACCAGAAAAGTTTAGCTGAGCCCTAGGGCTACAATATTCCACACATTTGGCAACCAGTTTAGGAAAAATCTCTAACAGGAGATATATTTGCTGTGCATATATTGAAAGTACAATAAAAATAGTTGGATGTAGGAAGAGAATTTTTCATTGTCATTGTTTTTGAGGTGCTGATTATGAGCCTTCAAAGGCATTTTCTCATGTGATCACAATGGAAATATGTGATGGAGGCCTTGTGCTGTGATGAACAGTTAGTGCAGCTCTTACCCCTCCACCTCTGTTATCAATTTCCCCTGTGTTGCTCCCTCATGAACCACAGAGTCAGAGAGGTGCAGTTCCTCCCTCCTGGTGCTGCTCATGGATCCCACCTGTGTTGTCTTGTGCAGGTGAGACTGGATCCAGGCGCTGGTACCATGAAAAAAGCCAGGGGCCCGGCACCACAACAACTGGCCAGCTGTGGAGGTAAAGATGAGGAAGATCTTCTTCTGTTGGATATTAGTAAGAATTTTTGATTCTGAGCAGGTTACTAGGAATAGTATTTAATAATAAATAAAGTATGCTAAGAATACAGAAGCAATTCTAAAGGTAGATTTGATTTCTATGACTGAACATAATTTAATCTTCAGTAAACAATTGTACTGAGCTATTGTACCTTTTGTTTTTGTACTTTTGCCTCTAGTTTGGGATAGTTCCTTGACATTTAGTAAAAATAGACCAGAGACTAAAGTCCAGCTACAAAACAGTACTTTTAGGAAATCTCAGTGTTAGACACAACTCTAAGTTCTGTAGCTCTCATTTTTTCCACATGCAAACTACACTGAATGTCTTTATGCATATTTCATGATTAGTACAGAAAGCAGTTCAAATCTATGGAAATCTGAAAGGGTCTGATTCTGATAGCTATTGCTACTGATTAAGGCTTGCTGTTCCTACAACACCAAAGAGCATACTGGCAAAAGAAGTGGTCTTTATTTTACATAATGAAGAGTGATGGCCCATCAGAAAATGAAACCCCTTGTATTTCAATTGACGTACAGACAAGCTCATATTAGTACTGGAAGATGTGAACAAGCATGGGCAAAGCTCAGGATGAAGGGCACAGAATGGAATGCACCACTCAAAAAAGTTAATGGTTGCCCAGGTTAGAGGTGCAGAATTAAATGATGGCAGTGATGAATGCACATATCACACTCTAACAGAAGGGTAAATAAGCATTGCATGATCACTGAAATCTGAATATATGATCAATGTTTTCTTGAGCGGTGGATCAATTTTCCCTATCGATGACCTGGTATATTTCACTATATCAGTTTTAGGAAAGAGTTCTTTCAGTTAATTTGTAAACTTCTAGGTTTAACTTGTTTGAGAATAACAGTGGCAACAGTTTAAAAAGTACCCTGGTGACACTGAGAATCAATGTATCATTAGTTACTTTGGAGATATCTTTGGAGGATATGAGTTAGTTTCTGCCCCCTCCATTCTAACAAAAATGTAATTTGTCTATCTTCACTGTCATGGATAATCCTAAGCATTTTCCATTGTGCATTTAAATACATGCCTAACTCTACGAGGACTTGAATGTTTCATCAAAATGAATTTCTTGATTCAAGGCTGCTCAGGTACTTCTGTAATGAAAATGCAGTTACTTCATTTGAACAGAATTCCTAGGAAGTGCGTGAACTTTGAAACAACCAGCGTGCTTCTCTGCCAAATTCACCCCTGATTTTTCCTTGGAAGTTTTGCATCCTTTGTGACTCTAGTACAGGACAAGCAGCAATGGTTCTTGTGCCTGCTTTTACTTTAACCATGACATCAGTGGTTGCAGAAGAAATAATGACAGAATTAAGATACCAGTGTAGAGCCACAGCCCTTTTACTGGACAAAACCAGTCAGAAATATTCTCCCATTAAGAAGCTGATAACTTCTGTAGAAGCATGGAGCTATGAGCTCCCTCTCTTTCCACACTGGTACTGCCTATTCATCTTCATGCTCAATATGTTCCCAGTACAGTTTAGCTGTTCTCTAAACTTCCCACGACTTCTGAACAAGGGAATTTTCATAGTCTCGTCAGGACTAGTTCATATAACTGCATGAGTGCAGTAAATCTCCAGTGTTACTTTCCACATTTCTCACCATTTTCAGTTTTCTTGCTGAAATTCCAGATGGCAAATGAATTCACACGTTAAATACATTTCTACAACACTGTCCCTCATCTGTATTATTAGACCATTACAGCATCTCAAAAGAATAGATAATCCCTACTCAGTGTGACTGTCTTTAAAAAAAGATGCTGACCTCCAAGTCAATGTAAATAGATCATTTATGGAAATAAATAAATTCCTGTTGGAGACAGACTTGTCCCAAATTCTTCTGTGAGTAGAGAGTTGGACATAATTGAGAGATCAAGAGTCATGAGGTTAATGAGTTCATTCTGCCAGGGTCTGGTCTGGGTTTACTATAACATGAAAGACTCAGCTCTGATCCTGACTGGCACGTTCACTTAGCAGCAATACCATCCCGTCATGAATCTGTTCAGAAACTTGAAACCATCTTCCATGAGCTCTCATCTTGCTGGATGACACCATCACAAGACATATGTTCCTCTGCATGTAAAACCACTTTCGCCATCTTGCTCTATGGGTTTTGTAAACATGTTTGTTAGGAGAAAAAATGGCTAGTGGAGCTTGTCCTTTTTAAATGTGGGTGGACTGGAGGGTCCATCCAAAAGGATTAACAGTGTTTGATAACTCTTACTAACTTTCCTCTTAGCTGTCAATGATGTTATCAGAACTATGTAAAATGCCATATTTTACACTGCACATTAGTAAGAGCTCTCACAATCACTAGGTCTTTTCCAAAAAATGGGATGATGTACCTCCTGCTGCTGAATGTTTTAAAACAGCTGACCAGTACCAGTATAAATGGCTGCCAAGAATAGTTTTCTTATTAATGATGTTCTCAGGATAGTGTGTGGTAATAAACCTCAGATATCAAAAATAAAGTATGATGGCTTGTTGCAAAACACTTTCTGCCTTATGCAGAATGAGGGGGGTTCTGTGTAAGATGACAAAGTTCTTTAGTTGAAACATGCTTGGAACAGAGGAAGAGCAGAACTGCAGAAGCATAGGCTTTTTTGCTTTTGTAAAGTAGTTGTCCTAATGGTGTTCTTCAACAAAAGCATCATTTTGCATGCCACAAGACATTTCTTGAAGTTTACTAAAAAATTTTTCTATGGAGCACTTTCTCCATTGGAATATTAAGTTACATAAAAATCAAATATTTCTTGAAAATTGTTCAGTTTTAACAAATATCCTGACAGAACATCAGGAATTTTCAATCTGAATCTTTAGCTGTCACATAAGAAAAACCCCACGTTTCACCTGCCCTGCTGAAGCACGAAGATTTTGTAAGGGAAAACTGAAAACAGGTTATAAAAATCCAAAACATTTCCTTTTCAGAGCTTGTAAATAAAAGACATTGCATTTTATTTTTCACTGTTTTATTTCAGAATGTACTCTATGTAATGTTGAATGTAACTTCACACTGTAAAATTTACTTCTGCAATGAAACAAAAATAAACCAGAAATATTTATTAAATGCAGCCACTTCCTCCACTGCTTTTTCTTTTTGGAAGGGAAGCATACTTTTTTTTTTTTTTTTTTTTTTTTTTTTTTTTTTTTTTT
>NDXB01013389.1:0-18004 GCA_002631895.1 Agapornis roseicollis
GGGGGGGGGGGGGGGGGGAAGGAGTGGTTGAGTGGGTGAACGTGCTGCCTGGCTGGGTTCAAACTACAACACCATCGCAACCCTGATCTAAAGAAAGCCTTTCCTCACTGATGCTCAGTGCCTCATCTCAAGGGAGGAGAGACTTTGTCATGTTGGTACTGATCCCTGGCTCAGTCTGATAGTTTTCTTGTAGACAACATGATACTGCTGAAGTAATGGTCATTAATCACTGATCATGGAATCATTATCATGCCATCTCCCCAGGTAGAGAAGGCTGAACCCTTAAGAAGTTACCCAGTGCATGTTCCTTGATCTCCTGGATGACCAAATGGGTATTTCTGGCCCCTATGCGGACTTAATTAGCTCAAATTCTACGAGATACAGATCTTCTGTGAATATATGAGCTCACATGATAAAACTGGTTCATGTCAAACATTCCACCGCTTGTCTTTTTGAAGATCTAGGAAGCAAACCATAAACCCCCCAGTTTTACATAGGGAATGTTTTGAAATACATGCCTACAATAGGCGCTAAAGACACGCTGGGTAGAGAAGAGCCCCTGCTTGTGGTTCCTGCTGTTTGTGATGTTTCCAAACCTCAGCCTGGTCCTGTCTACCAGTATTGCAAGAGTGTGTCCTGCATAAAGGGATTTGGAGGAGCTCTGCAGTTGTCAGCAATTTCAGCTCCCAGGGGTACACAGGAGCAATATTCCTCATTTCCTTGTCATTTCAGGTTTCCTTTCTGAAGAAACTTAATGGAAAACTCAGCCCAAATTACTCTGTATTTGCCTCCCATCAGAGCAAAATTATACAATAGCTTTCACTTGGCTGCTTCCTGAAACCCTGTGTCTTAGTCAAGTACTCTTTTTGTGCTATGAACTTCCTAAGCCCTTGCCTCACCAGTGGGGTTTGATGGAGAGACAGCACTGATTGCTGCCTGAGAGCTTGGCCACGGCGTAGGGGTGACAAATGGCTTTGCTGCTGTGCTCGGTGCCAGGAGATGAGAAGAGTCTATTTGAATGGAAAAAGCCCACATAAGAAACACTGACCCAGGCTGGAGGTTGTCTGCTGATGATGTCAAATTTAAGTTTGTTCTCCTCCTAAAATAACCATAGCTCACATTTTCTACGCGTTTTGGTGACAGACATCTCTTCCCTGAGTTCTTCAAAGGGAAAAGCTCCCTTTTTCAGCCCTCGCTGAGGTCGCTCAGGCTGCAGCACAACAACGTGGCGTGGCTTTCAACAGCGTTTTCAATTAACACCAAAACCTAAGGAGAGTACATAATCACAGGTATTCGGCTGCCATGGGCCTCAGAGGAAATGCATGCTTCAAACGCCTTCAGAAACTCGGCTAAAATAAGCTTTATGTGCATGTTAGTCTGATACGTGCTTTCACACTTGGGCCTTTAGCCAAGGGGATGAGACTTACTTAATTCTGCCGCTAGGATGAAGCACTTGTTTAGCCCAGAAGGACTGAGATTGGTCCCAATAAGCAACTGGGGAGTGTGGTGAGCAGCAGCAGGCACAGCCTAGCCCTGAGTGTGATGTGCACTGGAGTAAAGCACCAGCACAGAAGCTATTGTGCATCAGGAGCCTGGTAAGCAGACAGCAGGAGAGGACAATGTCCCTGGTTAGCTGAGATTTTGCTATTATTATTAATCATTAATACCTTGCTTTGTTCATGCATCACATACAGCCCCAACCCAGGCTTTGATCTATACCCTGTCAATGTTCCTCCTGTCTTTCATCTTGACATCTCAGCCCGTGTTACTGGCTGGTTTAAGGAGTGAGTTTGGTGACCCTAGGGAAGCAGATCACTAACACCTCAGGTCAGCCCAGCCCTTACTTCTCAGCTGGGTTGTGTATACTTGCTGCTCTTTTTCTGCATTAGTGCATCTTTATGATTGCATTTATATTCATGGGTTTAAAGTGTGCTTCAGACACTCAGCAGGGCACCTTGTTAGACAAGGGCATGCCCTGGAATGCTTTGAATCCATTATGCAAGTACGATGGAGTGAAGCAGGGGAAAGGAAGGGAAGTGAGATGGGTGAGGAACAAATGCTTGCATAGACAAAACTGAGGTGCTTTGGAAAGCTTGCTCACATCTCAGTGTGCCCCAGGCTTCCTGATTCAGTCAGTGCCATTGGGGACCCTGCAGAACCCCTTCTGCTGTCTGCTCATTCCTGCATCCAAACGTGACCCCAGCCCTTTGAGAGGTCTGGCAGCAATCATCCCCTTTGTTTCTGCCCTTGGTCTGAAAGAGCTTAACTTTTATAAACTGAATTGAAGCACTTTAATTGATGTGCAGATCCGCAGTTACCTCTGAGCACCGTTGATGGGTTCTTAAGTGTCAGAGAACAGCTGGCTTGGAGGGGGGGATCTCTGATTCCTTCGAATAGCCACACATCACCTGAGTTTGGAGCCAATTTGTGGCTCCTGATAACCAGGGAAAAAAGTCAGTGAAAATTTAACAGAGACCAGACTTTGGAAGCCATGAAGTAGATCTTTGCCCTAGACAAGCAAGTAAGGAATCACAGAATCCCAGAGTAGTTTGGGTTGGAAGGGACCTTAAAGCTCATCCAGTTCCAATCCCCTGCCATGGGAAGGGACACCTTCCACTAGAGCAGTTTGCTCCAGGCCCTGTCCTATTGATTCCTTTGCATTTTATAGGATTTCACCTCTTCTCCCTCCCCTCCTTAACCACGGATATTTTACCAGGATGTCTTCAGATTTGCTTATAACTTTTCTACTCAGCATCACTCCTCCTTATCTTCATTGTTACCAATTTCATGTTTTTCCTTCCTGCTTTTTTTTGTGTTTTTGTTTCTAAGCTTTCAATTCTATTGGCTTCAGCTCAGCACTAACCCAGGATGGGCTCTTAGCCAAAGCCATCATCTCCTCTGATTTGCAACAGAAAATGTATCTCCATTTTCTGGTATATTCCATGGTCGCAGTGTTCCCTTCTCCTGGTGAGGAGCTGCTGCTGGGTCCCTGGTGCCAGAATCTGACCAGAAGCAAGAAGTTACTTAGATTAAACATCAGATGTGCTGCATCTCAAAGAGCATCATCAGAGCATCAGCTGTGACACAGCTTTGTTTGAAATGGACAGAATCTGAGTGCTGCACTGCACTGAAGGGGGTTTTCAGCTCTTTTGGGCAAGGTCTTTTCCTGATGTGCTCACCCTTTGCTCCAGAGCCCAGACACAGCCTGGAGGAGTAGAAAAATGCTTCCTTATTGACACAAAGAAGCAGCCGCTGCTGTGGCTCTGGAGCATCTTAGCCAATCCCTTCTGGACAGGTTTTCCTTCTGGTCAGATAGAAATGGAGCCGGCCCACCCTCGTGGTGTCTCATCAGCCTGTCCCCAAGCTCTACTTTGGAGCTGTTTGTCCCATCCCTGTGGATCAGCAGCCTTGTGGCACTGGGGGCTGTGGCTGGGGAGGAGGAGGAGAGGGAATGAGAAAAGGCAGAGCTGTCGGCAGAGCCTGCCTTAGGGACCATGGCTGGTGCACAGAGTGGCACCCGCAGCAGATGTGCTCCTGCCAAGCAGCATCAGCAGGGTTTTGCTAATGGGAATTATCAGTGCTTTCATCTGCGCTGCTGCTGGAAGCGCTGTGTGATTCCCAGTGCTCTGCAGCCAGGGAGTGGATGTGCACCCAGTAAGGAGCCACAGCCTGCAGCAAGAGCCATCCCTGTGCTCTGGGCTCCAGCTCCCCATGTCCTCTCTGGACCCATTCCTGGGTTAGCGGAGGGCTGAAAAGCATCTACAAAAGCATTTGTTGGGGTCTAATTTCTCCTCTCTTTAAACTCCTCCAGGATGCCTCCAGCATTTCCTGCTGTTTAGTGGGAGCTGCAGAAAGCTTTTCAACAACCACGGTGAATTCCAAGTATTGGGTTTTAAAACCAGCGGTCACAGGGGTTCTGCTGTACCTGGCTAAGAGAAGGCTCCATTTTCCCTGCTCTCTGCCAGCTCACTCCAGCAGTGCTATTCTGAACAACCCAGCAGCTCCTCGAATCTTGGGCACAGGCAGAGATTGCAGTGTTTTTAAGACATAATGAAAAGGTAATTTTCCCAGCCTCCCTGCAATCTTCATCACTGGGGAGGTATTTTGTGCAATTTTCAGTACTAGCCATAATCATGCTCCCAGAGATGAGAGCCTGCTGCTGCGCTGCCAGGGCTGCTTTGAACCCTGAGATGCTTTGGGCCCCCTGAGTAAAGGAACTAAGAAGTGAGTGGAGCCCTAGAGGTGCTATCTCTGCTGGAGCTGCTCACAGCTGAAACTCCAGCACTGAGCACAGTGTGTTATCTAGGTTGGCCTGACACCCAGATTGCATTCTCTGCTCACGAGATGAGAAGCTTAAAAAACCCACTAGAGATCAAAGGGGAATGAATCCCCGGAATGTGTTAGCACACAGAACATATGTCCTGTGAAGGGGATGCAACATGTCCCTGGTGACATGCTACAGTCTGTTCGCTCTTCTGCCATGCTGTTGCTTCAGGGGAGGAAGCTGCAGCACTGATATGATGGTGATGGTCAGGATTTTGGCAGGATTGGTTGCAGTGCAATGAAGAGAGCACAAGGTTCATATGGCACCTGGTGCATTAGCCTTTGAAAACATGGTGAGGCTTGGAAAAGCTTCTGGATTGCTCTCGCTTTGTGATGGATCTGCTGAAGCCAATAGTGGAGGGGGGGAAGCGGAACTGTGAGGGTAGAGAGAAGGGCTGATACACCAAGAGCCTTGGGCTCATGGAAGATGATGCTTCAGTGGTGTGGGACAAGAACCAAGACAAGCTGTGAGGAGCATGTTGCTGTGTCTGAGTGTGCAGGCACAAGGGGTATTAATATCAGGACAATGCTCCCAACAGCAGCTCTTTAGTAAGAGAGCTCCCAGCATTGAAGGTGGTTGCAGTGAGCTCCTTCTACTGACGCAGCAGCACTGTCATACAGTCAAGGGCAATGCTGGCATTAAGAAGGCTGTTTTTCACTCCCCAACTGCTTGTACCACAGCAGTGGGATGCTGAGGAATAGCACAGAGTCTGTAATGCACTTGCAGCAGCAGCAGCAGCTGATGGAAAGGAAGCTCAAAGTCGTGTTAGTGGGGAGAGCAGAGCAGCACAGAAGCCTGGGCAGCAGCCCCTGTGGTGCTTCTGGAATAAAACCATGCCTCATGTGCTACATGCCAGGAGCCATTATCCAGAAAGCAAATCACCCACAGGAAGGACTGTGAGGAGAGCACAGCTCGGAGATGGGGGGGTCTGCAGCAGCTAATCTGCAATCATTCACTTAATCAGGACGTGCCTGTCACAGCCTTGTGTTCTAGCCTTTAGTGCTTGTGATACCTGTTTGCAGGCAATAGGAAACAAACAAGCTGTAATGCTCAATCTGATGATGGTGGTGGTTTCAAGGAAACAGAAGTGGAAATGTCAAACCTGTTCAGCTTTGGAGTGCTTTCACCAGGACGTGGGCAGGAGGGACTCCAGGAGGTGGTTTAAAAATAGGAGCCAGAGGGAAATTGCTCTCCCAGTGGTGACGTTCTGGTGTTGATGCCCTGCTGAAGCGCTGCTCGCTCTGCTTTTTATAGCTCACCAAAGGGGAGAAAAATACAAATCTTGTGATGCTTAATGTATGAACCCACTCAAAGAGCAGGGGCTCAAAGCTCAGCTCAGTCATCTTGAGTTCAGCCCTGAGAGCGTCTGTGTCAGCGCTCTGAGTGCCTGAACAGAGGCAGAAGAGGGTGAGTGAAGCACAGTCTGTTGTCCAAGCCCTGCAGTCTCTTAGCAGTGTTCTAACCTGTGCAAGGGCAGTGTAGGGCATTTACACCTCACAAAGGTGGTTTCTTACCCCTTTTTTTGCACCTCTGGAGTTCAGATCTCTACTTCAGTGTGCAGCAGAAGAGGAAGTCAACTACCTGTGCTGCCTCCATGTGCTGCTCTGCTGTGGCATCTCTGCTGAAGCACAGCACAAGCTGGAAAGAAAGCTGAATGGCCTTAAAGTATGGGAGGAGCAGTGAATGCTTGGGGTTGTCTCAGGAGCTTTAGCAGTTGTTTCCCCTCTATGAGGGCACTGTGCACTTAAGAGATCAAGAAAGCATTACTGATGGGGGTTTTAGCTGGCTCGTTGCAGTTAAAAGCCGTTTCTTGCTGTGTGTAACTCGGGCTTTTGCTTGACTAAAACATTTATATTGGATAGTATAAGTCTTTTGTTTATTCATACGTAAGGCTTTGGTTTATAGTATGTGGTATAGGAGACAGCATTACTAGTACGGTACTTGTTATATTGAGCACTGCACGGAGACTGATCTTCCTCCCTCTGGTCCCTCCAGTGGCCCCCAACCTGGGGCTGGCTTTGCACCAGGGGCAGGGAGTGAAGCATCTAGCACAGGAGTCCTGTCCCTTCTCCCTCCCTCCTGGTCCCTTCACAGGGACATCTTCTTTTGCCACCACAATGCGATTGCTCCCTTGTGCCAAGGAGGGGTTTGGCAGGGCTGTTGTGACAGCTCTGCCAAGAGCTGTTTGGCAAACAGGGAGCTGATAGACTAGGAGAGCAGATATCAGGTCTGCAATATGGCCCCGCTCAGACAGTGAGCAAACAAACTGTTGAGCCGCCCTGTTTCTTGCTCAGCTTGTTCCATCTCCCCTTTGTCCCTGTGCTGGTGCCTGGAGGTTGCCTTGGTGATGTGGGCATCTGTGGTTGCTCCTGCAGTCACCAGCATCCCCACTCCAGCCCCTTCCCTTGAACCTGGCACCTCCACCAAGGTTCATGTCAGCTCAGGGGAAGCTTCTTTCATGGCTGACAGGATTTCCTGATGGTTACAGCTGCCCTGTTAACATAGAAGTGATCTGTTCTAAGTCTACAAATCATAGAATCCCAGACTGGTTTGGGTTGAAGAGACCTTAAAGCTCATCTGGTTCCAACCTCTGCCACAGGCAGGGACACCTTCCACTAGAACAGCTTGCTCCAAGCTGCATCCAACCTGGCCTTGAACACTGCCAGGGATGGAGCTGGCACAGCTCCTCTATATCTCCATATAGATATATCCATATTTCCTACCACAGGCTTAGGGCTCTCATGGTCACTGCCCTGTTCTCTGTATCCCACCATCCAAGGCCTATGAACCATGCAGGACAGGGCAGAGAACAAAACTAGTGCCTTCTCAGTGAGGAGTGCATCTGCCCAGTTCCCCCTGTGCTGAACTGACAACTGGAATACAGCACTTTGGGAAGTGTGAAGGAAGGGGAAACTTTGTCATGTGCCATATGCTGTCCCTCTGTACCTGTGCTCTAGCCACTCTTTCCTCCATCTGCATCCTGAGGCTCCCATGCTCCTCCTCCTTCCCCATCCTTTATCTTTCTCAGCCATGTACAACATCAGAAGCTTTTCACAGCCACGACTGCCTTTTGCCCTGTGTTTGTAAAGCCTTTCTTGCAACAGGACCCCTTTGATACTGGAGCGCAACCACAGCTTTTCTAAAGGTGGTCCCTGGTCCTTCATCCTGGCTGCTCTTGGAGCCATCCCTCCCTCTGCTCCATGCTCCCAGCGCAGGCAGCAGCGGGAACAAGCTGCACGTGGTGTAATCAAAGCAGCAAACAGACAAGGAGACAGCAAATACACTGAGCAGTACAAAGGGCAGAAATAAAGACTCTGATCCAGATGTTCAGGTGTGAGATGACTAAAACATAAACAGCTCACTGGTGCCTGTGAGTGGATGGCAGTTCAGCAGCCAGGCGAGCAGAGCTGATGGGCAATGACAGCTCCTCTCATCATCTTTTCAATTACCTGCTCAACAGTGGACCTCACGGGCTGCAGAGAAGTCATTGCCCCTTATAGAAAGGGGCTGATGAAGCAGCAGTCCCTTCGCTTAGAAAAGGTGAGGGATAAAGGTCAGTTTAGGAGGGTTCTAACCCTCATTCAATCCTTGCATCAGTGCTGGTCACTCTTGCTGCATGAGGGATATAGCACCGTGACTGGGTGCTATAACCATGCTGGTCCTTCCCAAGCACCTGGAGCCAAGGATTTCCATCCTGCCAGTGGGAAAGAGCTTTCCCAGTGGAGCAGGCAGAGTTAATGTTAATACAGACACATGCAAAGGTTGTTTCCCTGCTGCACAGTGAACAGCCGACTCTGGCTACCCAGAGGTAGTGGTGTGCCTTTGAGCTAGATAAAAAGCATCTCCTTTATGCAGAAATCCCAAAGGAGAACAAAGCCTTGGCCCCTCTCTCCATGCAGTAAAATGGAGTTGGATGCAAACCCCTGGAGAGAGGAACAGCAGAGGTGGATTCCAAGGGCTGGCAATAGCGAAGCAGGGAAACAAAAACTTGGGTCACATAAAAAGTCGTAATGTTCACCTTATAAAACACACAAACTCAGTGATTTAAAGGGGGGAAAACTACTATTTGTTTCCAAATTTACAGGCAATAACACTTGATTTAGATCCCTGTCTGCCTTCTGTATAGACTGCAGTATAATTTAAAGGACAATAAAGTCTGGGACCATAATACCATCACCACAATAAATCAGGCTGGCTACCACTACTCCAAACAGAAATTATTAATCTGTGTTCCAAATGATATGCCTGGATATTGCTTATTGGAGCTGTTTATGCAGCAAGCTGAGATAGCACTTTCCCCCATTGTTATTTTTTACTTTTGCAATGAAATATTGTCTCCTTCTACCAAAGGGGCATTTATTACCTGTTATATATGGGGGCAGCAGCGTGTGTTGCACAAAGCAGCTAATATGAGAAGCCAACTTTATGGCTTATCACTGCGCTGTTCATTTCTAAGATGTTCTCAAAACTGAGGGCACTAACTCATCCTCAGATGGTGGGACCACAGCACTGGTGTGCACTGGATCATTGGGGTTGCTGCATGATTCAAGGCTGGGTTGGATGGGGCTTGGATCAAGCTGCTCCAGTGGAAGGTGTCCCTGCCTGTGGCAGAGGTTGGACCTGGATGAGCTTTAAGGTCCCTTCCAACCCAAACTGAGCTGGGAGTCTATGTTGAGGAACAGGAAGGTGCCACTCGGAGTCTTTCTGCAGCCAGGCACTGGGGAATGCTGTTATTGCTGCTCCCAGCACCAAACTGCTTCCCATGGGAATGTCCTGGACCCATTCATCTCTCCCAGCTACAGCATTTCCCAGGGTGGCTCAGGGTGCGTTCATAACTTTGTGATTGGAGACCATTGGCAGTTTTGGCATATTTACAGCACTAAATTTCACTTTAAAAAGGCAGAATATCACTTTTATAAATTCCATGTGGTTTGGTTTTGTTTTAATAACACAAGGAAGAGAGGAAAGTGTTGAATTTTGGAGGGGAAAACAACACATGTACATAGAAAAACTACACTAGAGACCTGATCAGCCTTGGACTGGTTTTCCAGGGATGCTTCAGGCTGGTGTGCTGATGCACTGCTGGACGGGGAGAGCCTGTAGTAGGCTTCTATCCCAGCTCAGCCATGCTTCCTGGTGTACCAAAGGGAGCCCACATCCCAACAGGAGCAAGAGGTCCTCAGGATTTATCCCAAGCGTGGCTCTGCAGAGCCTCTGCCAGACACACACTGATCATCTCCTGATTGCGAGCTGACAGTTGACAATCTGAGCAAGGGAGTAATTCACCCGCAGCAACAAAAGCCAGGAATGAGACTTTTCAATTTGCTTCCCTTGGGATACAGACTAATACAGCGCAGTGATTTGTGCTCCTGGCTGGAGGCCTTCAGAAGGCGGCAGGATGAGCATCGCTGCAGACATCTCTTTTCTTCTTCGTGAAATCATGTTAGTCCCAATCACAGGGAATTTCCTTGTTGCTCCAGCCTGAGCTGAACACAAGAAGCCATCCCAGAGAGCATGCAGGAAACTGGGTTGCCTTTTCAAACCCTTCCCCAGTAACTCTGAAGCAACAGACTGAAAATTCATAATAGTTGCTAAGACTGGGGACTGTTCTTGCATCCTGAGCAAGATCTGATCGTGCAAGGTCTACCTTCCTCTAATAAAAGTGACTAGAATTGTATTTGCTGTTAAGTAATGAGATCGGCCCTCGAGCACACAACACCCCACCTGGGGTCTTCATCTGAACACAGAATCCTGTGAGCCTCATGTTTAACATCAGCAGAATTCCCAACTCCTCTGGAATCCCTGGGATTTCATGAGGGGAGAAGGCACTGCTGTCACAGACAAACCCACTCACAGCTGTACTTAGGATTTTACCTACATTCCTAAGGGTTTAGCATGATTTTCACAAGAGTGATCTGTTTTCATCTGGAGTAAAACATTAAGATGTTAACATGAATTTTAGCATAGCCTTCTGGACTGCTTGAAAAAAGTTGTGTTTTTAATAAAGCACAAATCATTTGTTAAACAAATAGCATATTTTCAAAGATTGATAACATTGTGGCCTCCCACATTGTCTGCAAACCACGTTCTGTCTCCAGCTAAGGCCTGGAAGTTACATTTGTACGGAATGAAATATTCAGCACTGAAATTCTCCCCAGGAATGTCCCCATCTGCTGCTCGATTTCTCGTTCATGCTAATTATGAACTATATCTGAGCAGAAATAAATAATAGATTTTCTTTAAAGAAGCAGAAGTAGAATTTAATGAGTGTTCGGTGTTGGGGTGTATTTTTCCCTTTGGAGCTGCAGTAACCTTAATGCATCCTGAGCCCTGGGCACCATTCTCCTCCTCTCCAGCAGAGCCACAGCCGGCTCCTTGAATTTAGTACACAAAGCATCTCATAATGGGACAGGCAGGGACACCTTTCACTAGAGCAAGTTGCTCCAATCCCCATCCAACCTGGCCTTGAACACTGCCAGGGATAGGGCAGCCAGAGCTTCTCTGGGCAACCCCCCTGCATAGGGCAGGGGGTTGGAAGGAGGTGATCTTTAAGGTCCCTTCCAACCCAACCCATTCTATGATCACCTCACCCGTTACACGCCAATTGTGGGTGCATTAAGCACACTCCCTTGTTCAACAGGAGTTTTGTTCCTTTTTGGTATCTCCTAACAACTACAGTAATGCAGATGAGAGGGTGCCAGGAGTAGCATCTCCTACACAAGGCCTCGCATCCCACCAGCGAATCCATTCCCTGCCGCAGGCCGGGTGTTGCAGTAGAGCTGCACCGTGGCACAGTGACTCCATCCCTGTGCTCCAGATCGGTGCATTTTCTCTCTTACTGGAAGCAAATCTATCTCTAATAGTGGCAATTGCTGCAGAAGCGTTAATGAAACACTTTACAACCGTAGAGTGGGAAGAAATCTGTTACTATAAATTGTGTTTCAATTTCCTTATTGCCAATTAGACTGAGTGAGTCAAACAGGTCATATTTGTATTCAGCTCATCAGGAACAAGCTTTCGCAGGGAAAATACCAAGAGCAAGAGCTCTTTAATTGTTTATTTTGCCATTCTTGAGGGGAAAGGGGCAGTGCTCAGGAGCAGCAAGTGGGGAAGGTCTGCTCAGGGATGAGCTGGCCAGGGTGTCTCTGTCTCTCTGTATCCACTCTTTATCAGTGGATTTTTTTGCCCAAACTCCTAAATATCCCTGTTCTTAAACAGGGAACATCTTCCAGCAATTAAAGACTCCAGCCTCTAGGAAGATTTTCTTCCTCCATAATTTATATCCCACGTGCTTCCCGTTATAGGGTGGGTTTGAAAATCTCCAGAAAGGCGTCTTGTTGATGACAAATTTTGAAGTTAATCCTTTTTGCACCTCTTTAAGCAATAAGAACTTCCTGAGAAGGAGAAGTGAGAGCCACAAATGTCAAGATTAAAGGATCCCTGTAAATGAGCTTTGATTCATCCTTCCGTCGTTCTTGGAAGAAATGCATTGAGTTCTACTCCAGAGTTGGCTGTTCACGAGGTTTTCGGATGAAATCTTGAAACACTTAAAATCTGTGGCTCTGGTAGAAACCATGGGTCAAAAGAGTGAGCTGAAAGAAGGTCTTTTTGGTTTGTCACCTAGGCAAAAAGCTCCTTTGATTTAAAAAACCCCCACATATTCCTGATGTGGAGATGAATGGTAACTGTGTGGTACAAGTTGGGATGCCCCAGCAGGCAAGGTCTGTGCGAGTGTCTCATCTCCTTCTGTTTGGTGACAACAGAGATGAAAGCTTTGTCTGTTCATATACAGGAATATTTCATTCCTCCTCACATCTGTTTTCCCTAATTTATACCAATTGATAATGAAATTAACAGACACAAGGGCAAGCACAAATCTGTCTTAAGATGCTTTCCAAGCCCGCAGATTCAGCCCTGTCCCTTTCAATCAGCTTTTTGGGTATCTCTCAGTTAATTGCTTTCTGACAGCCTCTGTGGGATGAGGCAGAGGAAGGACTGAGGCAGAAAGCAAAGGGTGTAAATTATTCAGAGATGTCATGCATTCCCCGAGGGGCCCAAATGATGTCTGCTCCTGCCCAAGAATTCAGAAGACCCAGAGAAAACTTGGGAGTAAGTTCAAGCCTTGCTGAGCTATCCCAATCTAAGCTGACATTGCGTCCATTAGCAGGTGTTTGTACCCGGGCTCTGACTGAAACAGCACAGGCACACACTGCACTTCGTGTATACTTAAAGGATGCTTCTCTGCATCACTCATCTTCCCCTAAGTCCCAACCCTTTTGGGTGCCATCCACCTTCATGGAATCATAGAACAGGGAGGAAGCTCAGTGAGCAGGAGGGAGCTGGCTTACCTGGGTCACTTCCAACTGAGCTGCTACAGCTCAGGCCCTCACTGACTTAAAGGAGGGGTTGGAGCTCCTCATGGGGTCATTCCTGGTAAAAATACACAGGAAGGATTTAAAATGGAAGTGTCAAGAGAAGAAAGGGATGGAGAGGAGAGCTGGAGAGCCTGGAGGGATGGGAACTGGGACCGCAGGCTGAGCACCCAGCTCTACCCAGCTCACTGCTACATACTGGTATGGACCAAAAGGATCCAAAGCCATCACCCAGTAAAGCAAAGGCAGGAGGTGAGCTGGCCAGGCTGGCAAGGGAGGAGGAAGCGTGCAGGGATAGGAGGGAGCCGTGCTGCTGCTCGACAGGAGTCTCTGCACGTTTCAGTAGCCAGGTTGGGGCAGCCTCCAAACCTCATGTTTAATGGTTCACCTGGTGAAGCTGGTGCAGGGCAGTGTTCCCTCTTACAGCACAAACTCATGCATTCTGTCTTTGTTATGCTAATGGCCCAGCCTGCACAATTTAAATAGCACTTCCAGAAAAATTAAGTATGTTCATTGACACAGTGAAATGTTTTCACCCTCCATGTAACCTTCACAGTTTCTGTACAAAATCTATCAGTCAGTAAACTATTCATCTGCGAATGCTTACCAATTATTATGCTAATGTATTACAATACATTACAGTGAATTCTTTTCAAATGCCAGGAAATGCAGCTGTCTGGCAACCTACCTCGCCTGTATTATGGAGCTATCAATAAACAGCAGAGCGTTTGCAACTGGATTCTGACTGCTTTGTCAGAACTCTGCGAAAGAATTCTTATCAGTTAATATGATGAAGAAATCCAGGAATTAAAGTGGTGTAATGTATTCTCCATGCAGTTGGATTCGGGAACAGCACAGAAATACAAAGTAGATGTGTGGTTTTGCACTGAGCCAACTTGTGCACGAATGTTAGAGCAGCATGGAGAGCATTGTATGTCCATAGGAGCCAGTACTTATGTGTCGATGCTATGATGCAGAACTGCTCTGTAAGTCACACCTCTTTCATGGTACTGAGTGATACTAAGACTTAGACTAGCATATGTAGGCTGCACATAGAGATACTAGGTTGTATATGGAGTATAGTGTGTTAATAGTTCGCACTGAGCTGATTCCTTCTGCAGATCATAGGAATTGCTCCCAGGTACTGAAAGGAGCTCTCTCTTCTGTTGCCTGACAAAGGAAATATTCAATAGTAATATCAATCTGGTGCTCTAAATCACTGAGGAGTGATATGATAGAGATCCTAATTCATCCAGACGGAATAGCTCTTGTTGAAAGGATGAAGCTGCTTAGTCTGTGTATTTAAATTTCACTGCATGTGTAACACACTGCCCGTGCTGGGAGGTGTGTGCAGAACAGCGCTGGAGCCGGAGCTGCTTTCCCTCGCTGGAGAACACATGCAGGTCCCCACAGCAGCATCTCGCAGCACTTGGCGGGCACGTAGGCTTGCAGGGATGTACATACTCGGTATTTTTAAACATTTGCAATTGCATAATACTTTAATGAATTCATTTATTCCTCTGTAGCACGACACAGAATGTTGGAGAGAGACTGTGCATACATTAGTGGTGCAGAAAGATGCTTGGCTCCAGGGAGGCCCCTGACAATCAGGCTGAAAAGCCCGAATCCTTTGGTGCATGTCCCTCAAGGACACTGCTTGTCCCATAGGACAGGCCAAGCCTGGCTGCGCACAGGGCTCTGTCAGATAAGATAACCCCTTCCTTGGAAGCCATAGAAATCTTCATTTTCTCAAAGGAGGCAGTGCCCAGGGCTACAAGATGCTGCCAGACCTGAGGTCATAGAATCCCGGAAAGGTCTGGGTTGGAAGGGACCTTAAAGCTCATCCAGTTCCAACCCCTGCCGCGGAGAGGGACCCCTTCCACTGGAGCAGCTTGCTCCAAGCCCCTGTGTCCAATCTGGCGTTGAACACTGCCAGGGATGGGGCAGCCACAGCTTCTCTGGGTACTCTGTGCCAGTGCTGCCATGCTGCTGGGGATGCAGCCCAGTGCACGAGGGGGACCCTAGCAAGGGAGTGTGGGAGCAGAAAACCCATAGAAGTGGAATGTGGCAAGTAATTATTTCATGGTCAACTATGGTTTAAGGACTCACATCATTATATCAGGTTTAACAGCAACTGAGTTGTATCTGATGGCATAGAGGCATAACTTCTAGTTACTGTAAATGATTATAATATTAATCCCCACACCTCTAGGAGGGGATTTGATAGGTAAATATTGGACCACCTTTGTATAAAGGTGCTTCCGAGCTACCTGGCCTTTCCAAGTTAAGGTGGGTTGTCTCGGTGTGGCAGGTGGTTGGGAATTCTTAATGGAAATGCAAAGAGAAATAACTGCAGCTAGAGGCATCCATCGAACCCTCTGTGCTTCCTGAAGTTGTCTTTTCTCAGGAGCTAATATCCATGAATTTGGTTATTAGAGTCATAATGTTATAATTATTTCATTTAATACTCTAATTATCCCTTGGGATTAATCCTGACCAGAACAGCAATGTCTGTGAGGCTGGAAGGCATGTTCCAAGAGATTTTTGCATTATGAATGTTAATTTGAGTTAACAAGTATGATTGCTGGAGGAAAAGAAACCAACGAGCATGAGGCCTCCTCGCTTCTGAGCGAGCGCGAGGTCTTTTCCTGCCCTTTTTTCCTAGGAACTGAGCCAGTGAGCCAGAGTTTCTGCTGGATGGATCCTGATCCTTAAGTGTAGTGCTGGAAAACCTGGGTCCATCCATGGAGGTTGTGCAGGATGCACGGTGGGATGGGGGTGAGGTGGGAAGGGCTCTGGACAGAACTGTGTCCAAGTCCTTTTGACAAGGGATGTAGGGGCAGGATAAGGGGAATGGCTTTAACCTGCCAGAGGGGAGATTGAGATGAGCTCTTAGGCACCTGTGAGGGTGCTGGCACAGGGTGCCTGGAGAAGATTGGGGAAGCAGTAAAATGGTATCAGGATGCAAGCACGTAGCTGACCTACCTCTGGGAGGGTGCTTGTTCAAAGCCATCCTTACCTACCCGCTGGCACAGGGAGGAGGGCCTGGCCAGGGTCTGCTTTGGTTTGCAATGCAAGTTCCCGGTGATAGACAAATTACCCAGATTTACTAAACAGAATAAACCACCTGCGTACACAAACTCATTTCTCCTTTAAACAAAGGAACCCCCGGCAGTGTCTGACTTGCAGGGGTTTGCAAATGCTGCTCTTGAAATACTTCTTCAGGTGCTCTCAAACATGTGTAAGTCTGTCTCTCTAGCACAAGGTACTCAGGTGATGCAGGGATGGAGCTGGCTCTCTAACAGCTGCCTCATTTTAGGTTCTGAAATGTAAAAGATGGAGCCAAATGTGGCAAAGCCTCCTGTACAGCCTGGAGTGAAACAGAGCTCAGGCAGAACCTCCTGAGGGTGTCTCTGCATGGCTGAGGGCAAACAGGGAATGGCCTGGGGCTGTATCATAGGTGGGAAAATTGCTGTTACCTGGTTTCTCCCCTACCAGTCCATAGCCCATGTATTTGCTCCCGATTTAGCTCCCCTTGTAGTAACTCCACAGCTTCTGGATGTGTCACCTTTGCCCTGTTATCCCTGCTAAGCCTGATTGCTGGCATGCAGCCCATGGGAGCACCTCGAGCTACCAGGGCAGGACAGGTAGGCAGTGGGCACACGTGCACCAGCAGCAGGAGGAGGGGATGGAGGAGCCCCAGGAGCATGGCAGTGCCCAGCACCCTGACAGGAGCCACTCCACAGGCTGCTCGTGCACTGATTTAGTGCCTGAGCTCAGTCTCCTCCTCCAGAGCAAGCCCCATTCACAAAGCAGAGAATGTCGGTAGAGCCAAGTCCCTTTTGCATGTCTCTGGCTGCCAATTCCTCATTTACCAGCACAACAGCATGCCCTTAATTCAGGAGTTAGGGGCTTGTTGAAGGAAATAATGCAGCAATGCTCCTAGTGGGGGTCTCAAAAGCAGCATTCTAAGAGACAAGAGGAAATGACTGTGAGGATGGGGTGTGTACGAGCCCCTGTCACTGCCCATCCTTGAAGGGCTGGTACTAACACCTGGTCAAGAGCAAGATCTCTCTCTATAGATAGTTTTAAAAGGCATCCAGGATGATATTGAAGAGCATGGAAATAGTGTGATTAATAGGATGTCTCCTTGAAACAGTTCTGAAGCGTGTGAAGTGTTACTTTTACTGCAGTGCACTTTTCCGTCGCAAAGTGAAAATCAAAGTGCAGAACAACACCAAACGCAGAGAGCCTCACTACAGGGAATGATGAGGCCATAAAACCAAACAATAAAGTTAAATAATTTACCATAAATATCTAAAGCTCTGAAATGATTCTCTACGTTAACTGCCTATGTTTCAAATGATCTTTGCATTCACCATGTCACAGATGGCAACATCAGACAAGAGAGTCCTTGACAAAATCTCGCTGTAATTATTCTTTCCACAGCTGCAGTTATTTTAATGCCTTTTCAGTTAAGCTGAAAGAGACGCACACATTTTATAAATAAGGGCTTTTAACCAGTTTGACAATGAAGCGTTTGAAACGTAGAGTGTGGAAAAAAAAAAGCCAACCCCAAAACTTTGCCTGCATCTCGAAACCCAGGAGAGCAGCAGGCTCGGAGCCGGGACACAACTGCTCTTGCCACAGCAATGCTTAGCAATTAAAGCTCAAATGATGCTGATTGGAATGGCCTCAGATAGCTGTTCCCGGTGACTCTGGGAGCTGCTCAGACTGTCTGACAATCGGTCTTATTTTGGCTTTTGGCTCCCAGCTCGGAAGAGCCCTTTCTCCATTGAGGAATTGCCCCTTGAGGGCAGACGGGAGCTCTGGGACTGGCTGCCAGGAGGAAAATACAGCTTGGATGAGGTCAAGGTTAAACGCTGCTCAAGAGCGAAGTCTTCAGCTGCAGACAAGTTTGGTTGGCTCCTCTTATTTGTTTTGGGTTTCCCCAAAGTGCTTTAGACTGTATGTCCTTCTCCCTAAGGAACACCATGGAACATGCCTCTCCTATGCCTGGCTGATCCTAGGGAACTGTGCACTGCATTTGCAGAGCCTGGGCTGAGGCTGCCCAGGTAACAAGGATGAAGCGTCCTGGCAGAGGCTGTGTCCCTGGGGACTGACACAGTCTGGGTCTCCTCAAACCCAGTTGCTCAGCCAAATGGTTCAAGTATCCTCCCCAGCACTTGGTTATGCTCCCTCTTACCATTGTTTCCAATTCTTTATTACATGGTCAATACCTCGGTCCTCCCCCCCCACCCCCCCCCCCCCCCCCTCGGGGCGCTTCCCCCTTACTGCATTTAACCTC